>JAEFBK010000157.1:0-29422 GCA_019202795.1 Arabidopsis thaliana x Arabidopsis arenosa
CCAAAGACTCATATGGACTTTGGCTACACCATGAAAGCTTTGAGAAGCAAGAAGAAGGTTGGTTAGTGTTTTGGAGTCGAATATGACTTGATGTCATGTGTATGATTGAGTATAAGAACTTAAACCGCAACCCGATCTTGTAAGCCTAAGTAGTGTATCCTTGTTAGAAGACACAAAGCCAAAGACTCATATGGACTTTGGCTACACCATGAAAGCTTTGAGAAGCAAGAAGAAGGTTGGTTAGTGTTTTGGAGTCGAATATGACTTGATGTCATGTGTATGATTGAGTATAAGAACTTAAACCGCAACCCGATCTTAAAGCCTAAGTAGTGTATCCTTGTTAGAAGACACAAAGCCAAAGACTCATATGGACTTTGGCTACACCATGAAAGCTTTGAGAAGCAAGAAGAAGGTTGGTTAGTGTTTTGGAGTCGAATATGACTTGATGTCATGTGTATGATTGAGTATAAGAACTTAAACCGCAACCCGATCTTGTAAGCCTAAGTAGTGTATCCTTGTTAGAAGACACAAAGCCAAAGACTCATATGGACTTTGGCTACACCATGAAAGCTTTGAGAAGCAAGAAGAAGGTTGGTTAGTGTTTTGGAGTCGAATATGACTTGATGTCATGTGTATGATTGAGTATAAGAACTTAAACCGCAACCGGATCTTGTAAGCCTAAGTAGTGTATCCTTGTTAGAAGACACAAAGCCAAAGACTCATATGGACTTTGGCTACACCATGAAAGCTTTGAGAAGCAAGAAGAAGGTTGGTTAGTGTTTTGGAGTCGAATATGACTTGATGTCATGTGTATGATTGAGTATAAGAACTTAAACCGCAACCCGATCTTAAAGCCTAAGTAGTGTATCCTTGTTAGAAGACACAAAGCCAAAGACTCATATGGACTTTGGCTACACCATGAAAGCTTTGAGAAGCAAGAAGAAGGTTGGTTAGTGTTTTGGAGTCGAATATGACTTGATGTCATGTGTATGATTGAGTATAAGAACTTAAACCGCAACCCGATCTTAAAGCCTAAGTAGTGTATCCTTGTTAGAAGACACAAAGCCAAAGACTCATATGGACTTTGGCTACACCATGAAAGCTTTGAGAAGCAAGAAGAAGGTTGGTTAGTGTTTTGGAGTCGAATATGACTTGATGTCATGTGTATGATTGAGTATAACAACTTAAACCGCAACCCGATCTTGTAAGCCTAAGTAGTGTATCCTTGTTAGAAGACACAAAGCCAAAGACTCATATGGACTTTGGCTACACCATGAAAGCTTTGAGAAGCAAGAAGAAGGTTGGTTAGTGTTTTGGAGTCGAATATGACTTGATGTCATGTGTATGATTGAGTATAAGAACTTAAACCGCAACCCGATCTTGTAAGCCTAAGTAGTGTTTCCTTGTTAGAAGACACAAAGCCAAAGACTCATATGGACTTTGGCTACACCATGAAAGCTTTGAGAAGCAAGAAGAAGGTTGGTTAGTGTTTTGGAGTCGAATATGACTTGATGTCATGTGTATGATTGAGTATAAGAACTTAAACCGCAACCGATCTTGTAAGCCTAAGTAGTGTATCCTTGTTAGAAGACACAAAGCCAAAGACTCATATGGACTTTGGCTACACCATGAAAGCTTTGAGAAGCAAGAAGAAGGTTGGTTAGTGTTTTGGAGTCGAATATGACTTGATGTCATGTGTATGATTGAGTATAAGAACTTAAACCGCAACCGATCTTAAAGGCCTAAGTAGTGTATCCTTGTTAGAAGACACAAAGCCAAAGACTCATATGGACTTTGGCTACACCATGAAAGCTTTGAGAAGCAAGAAGAAGGTTGGTTAGTGTTTTGGAGTCGAATATGACTTGATGTCATGTGTATGATTGAGTATAAGAACTTAAACCGCAACCCGATCTTGTAAGCCTAAGTAGTGTATCCTTGTTAGAAGACACAAAGCCAAAGACTCATATGGACTTTGGCTACACCATGAAAGCTTTGAGAAGCAAGAAGAAGGTTGGTTAGTGTTTTGGAGTCGAATATGACTTGATGTCATGTGTATGATTGAGTATAAGAACTTAAACCGCAACCCGATCTTAAAGCCTAAGTAGTGTATCCTTGTTAGAAGACACAAAGCCAAAGACTCATATGGACTTTGGCTACACCATGAAAGCTTTGAGAAGCAAGAAGAAGGTTGGTTAGTGTTTTGGAGTCGAATATGACTTGATGTCATGTGTATGATTGAGTATAAGAACTTAAACCGCAACCCGATCTTGTAAGCCTAAGTAGTGTATCCTTGTTAGAAGACACAAAGCCAAAGACTCATATGGACTTTGGCTACACCATGAAAGCTTTGAGAAGCAAGAAGAAGGTTGGTTAGTGTTTTGGAGTCGAATATGACTTGATGTCATGTGTATGATTGAGTATAAGAACTTAAACCGCAACCCGATCTTGTAAGCCTAAGTAGTGTATCCTTGTTAGAAGACACAAAGCCAAAGACTCATATGGACTTTGGCTACACCATGAAAGCTTTGAGAAGCAAGAAGAAGGTTGGTTAGTGTTTTGGAGTCGAATATGACTTGATGTCATGTGTATGATTGAGTATAAGAACTTAAACCGCAACCCGATCTTAAAGCCTAAGTAGTGTATCCTTGTTAGAAGACACAAAGCCAAAGACTCATATGGACTTTGGCTACACCATGAAAGCTTTGAGAAGCAAGAAGAAGGTTGGTTAGTGTTTTGGAGTCGAATATGACTTGATGTCATGTGTATGATTGAGTATAAGAACTTAAACCGCAACCCGATCTTGTAAGCCTAAGTAGTGTATCCTTGTTAGAAGACACAAAGCCAAAGACTCATATGGACTTTGGCTACACCATGAAAGCTTTGAGAAGCAAGAAGAAGGTTGGTTAGTGTTTTGGAGTCGAATATGACTTGATGTCATGTGTATGATTGAGTATAAGAACTTAAACCGCAACCCGATCTTAAAGCCTAAGTAGTGTATCCTTGTTAGAAGACACAAAGCCAAAGACTCATATGGACTTTGGCTACACCATGAAAGCTTTGAGAAGCAAGAAGAAGGTTGGTTAGTGTTTTGGAGTCGAATATGACTTGATGTCATGTGTATGATTGAGTATAAGAACTTAAACCGCAACCCGATCTTGTAAGCCTAAGTAGTGTATCCTTGTTAGAAGACACAAAGCCAAAGACTCATATGGACTTTGGCTACACCATGAAAGCTTTGAGAAGCAAGAAGAAGGTTGGTTAGTGTTTTGGAGTCGAATATGACTTGATGTCATGTGTATGATTGAGTATAAGAACTTAAACCGCAACCCGATCTTGTAAGCCTAAGTAGTGTATCCTTGTTAGAAGACACAAAGCCAAAGACTCATATGGACTTTGGCTACACCATGAAAGCTTTGAGAAGCAAGAAGAAGGTTGGTTAGTGTTTTGGAGTCGAATATGACTTGATGTCATGTGTATGATTGAGTATAAGAACTTAAACCGCAACCCGATCTTGTAAGCCTAAGTAGTGTATCCTTGTTAGAAGACACAAAGCCAAAGACTCATATGGACTTTGGCTACACCATGAAAGCTTTGAGAAGCAAGAAGAAGGTTGGTTAGTGTTTTGGAGTCGAATATGACTTGATGTCATGTGTATGATTGAGTATAAGAACTTAAACCGCAACCCGATCTTAAAGCCTAAGTAGTGTATCCTTGTTAGAAGACACAAAGCCAAAGACTCATATGGACTTTGGCTACACCATGAAAGCTTTGAGAAGCAAGAAGAAGGTTGGTTAGTGTTTTGGAGTCGAATATGACTTGATGTCATGTGTATGATTGAGTATAAGAACTTAAACCGCAACCCGATCTTAAAGCCTAAGTAGTGTATCCTTGTTAGAAGACACAAAGCCAAAGACTCATATGGACTTTGGCTACACCATGAAAGCTTTGAGAAGCAAGAAGAAGGTTGGTTAGTGTTTTGGAGTCGAATATGACTTGATGTCATGTGTATGATTGAGTATAAGAACTTAAACCGCAACCCGATCTTAAAGCCTAAGTAGTGTATCCTTGTTAGAAGACACAAAGCCAAAGACTCATATGGACTTTGGCTACACCATGAAAGCTTTGAGAAGCAAGAAGAAGGTTGGTTAGTGTTTTGGAGTCGAATATGACTTGATGTCATGTGTATGATTGAGTATAAGAACTTAAACCGCAACCCGATCTTAAGCCTAAGTAGTGTATCCTTGTTAGAAGACACAAAGCCAAAGACTCATATGGACTTTGGCTACACCATGAAAGCTTTGAGAAGCAAGAAGAAGGTTGGTTAGTGTTTTGGAGTCGAATATGACTTGATGTCATGTGTATGATTGAGTATAAGAACTTAAACCGCAACCGATCTTAAAGCCTAAGTAGTGTATCCTTGTTAGAAGACACAAAGCCAAAGACTCATATGGACTTTGGCTACACCATGAAAGCTTTGAGAAGCAAGAAGAAGGTTGGTTAGTGTTTTGGAGTCGAATATGACTTGATGTCATGTGTATGATTGAGTATAAGAACTTAAACCGCAACCGATCTTAAAGCCTAAGTAGTGTATCCTTGTTAGAAGACACAAAGCCAAAGACTCATATGGACTTTGGCTACACCATGAAAGCTTTGAGAAGCAAGAAGAAGGTTGGTTAGTGTTTTGGAGTCGAATATGACTTGATGTCATGTGTATGATTGAGTATAAGAACTTAAACCGCAACCGATCTTAAAGCCTAAGTAGTGTATCCTTGTTAGAAGACACAAAGCCAAAGACTCATATGGACTTTGGCTACACCATGAAAGCTTTGAGAAGCAAGAAGAAGGTTGGTTAGTGTTTTGGAGTCGAATATGACTTGATGTCATGTGTATGATTGAGTATAAGAACTTAAACCGCAACCCGATCTTGTAAGCCTAAGTAGTGTATCCTTGTTAGAAGACACAAAGCCAAAGACTCATATGGACTTTGGCTACACCATGAAAGCTTTGAGAAGCAAGAAGAAGGTTGGTTAGTGTTTTGGAGTCGAATATGACTTGATGTCATGTGTATGATTGAGTATAAGAACTTAAACCGCAACCCGATCTTGTAAGCCTAAGTAGTGTATCCTTGTTAGAAGACACAAAGCCAAAGACTCATATGGACTTTGGCTACACCATGAAAGCTTTGAGAAGCAAGAAGAAGGTTGGTTAGTGTTTTGGAGTCGAATATGACTTGATGTCATGTGTATGATTGAGTATAAGAACTTAAACCGCAACCCGATCTTTAAAGCCTAAGTAGTGTTTCCTTGTTAGAAGACACAAAGCCAAAGACTCATATGGACTTTGGCTACACCATGAAAGCTTTGAGAAGCAAGAAGAAGGTTGGTTAGTGTTTTGGAGTCGAATATGACTTGATGTCATGTGTATGATTGAGTATAAGAACTTAAACCGCAACCGATCTTAAGCCTAAGTAGTGTATCCTTGTTAGAAGACACAAAGCCAAAGACTCATATGGACTTTGGCTACACCATGAAAGCTTTGAGAAGCAAGAAGAAGGTTGGTTAGTGTTTTGGAGTCGAATATGACTTGATGTCATGTGTATGATTGAGTATAAGAACTTAAACCGCAACCCGATCTTAAAGCCTAAGTAGTGTATCCTTGTTAGAAGACACAAAGCCAAAGACTCATATGGACTTTGGCTACACCATGAAAGCTTTGAGAAGCAAGAAGAAGGTTGGTTAGTGTTTTGGAGTCGAATATGACTTGATGTCATGTGTATGATTGAGTATAAGAACTTAAACCGCAACCCGATCTTAAAGCCTAAGTAGTGTATCCTTGTTAGAAGACACAAAGCCAAAGACTCATATGGACTTTGGCTACACCATGAAAGCTTTGAGAAGCAAGAAGAAGGTTGGTTAGTGTTTTGGAGTCGAATATGACTTGATGTCATGTGTATGATTGAGTATAAGAACTTAAACCGCAACCCGATCTTAAAGCCTAAGTAGTGTTTCCTTGTTTAGAAGACACAAAGCCAAAGACTCATATGGACTTTGGCTACACCATGAAAGCTTTGAGAAGCACGAAGAAGGTTGGTTAGTGTTTTAAAGTCGAATATGACTTGATGTCATGTGTATCGATTGAGTATAAGAACTTAAACCGCAACCGATCTTGAAGGCTAAGAATTGTATCCTTGTTAGAAGACACAAAGCCAAAGACTCATATGGACTTTGGCTACACCATGAAAGCTTTGAGAAGCAAGAGAAGGTTGGTTAGTGTTTGGAGTCGAATATGACTTGATGTCATGTGTATGATTGGAGTATAACAACTTAAACCGCAACCCGATCTTGTAAGCCTAGTAGTGTATCCTTGTTAAGAAGAACCCAAAGCCAAAGACTCATATGGACTTTGGCTACACCATGAAAGCTTTGAGAAGCAAGAAGAAGGTTGGTTAGTGCTCGATGGACTACTCGACCCAACATGAAGATGAACTGCTTGGAGCTACAAAAGAGGAAGCAATGCATGTTCTTAATGGTCCAATGACAAGATCGAAGACTAGACTACTAAATCAAGATATCACTACACTTCTACAACACATTGAGGGCAGTCTTAAACAAGATACTTGTCCAACCACGTTGGTTGTGATTCAAGCGGTTTAAGCGACAACAATGGAGGTGTGTGACTTGCACTCTTTTTCCCTCGTCTTGGTTTTGTCCCATTGGGTTTTCCAAGAGAGGTTTTTAACGAGGCAAGCCCACACACTCGACCACATCAGCCCATTGTTGTCTCGCAGCCCATTGCCAAGGAGAAGCCCATTTTATTTGAATTTAGTCTTTGTGTGTTTATTTCGTTTTTCTTTCCCTATGACGACTTTACATCTTCCCTAGACTCTTTTTCTTCTTTATAATCTCTTCTTCTCCTTGTAATCAAATCATCAAACATTTTTCTTATCAAATCTCTTTCTGAATTCGTTTGATCTTGAGTTTGTGTGTGTAATATCACGATCTCATCTTGTGAATGCTTTTGGTGTGTCATATCCAAGCACGATCAAGCTCGGAAGTTCAAAGGTCTTTCACATCCTTTGGAAGTTCTACTCGATCCCCATTCCATCACCATACTCGATCTCATCTCCATATCATCACTTCACCAAAACCACTCTATCGCAACATCATACCATCAGTTCACCAAAACCACTCTATCGCAGCATCATACCATCAGTTCACCAAAATCACTCTATCGCAGCATCATACCATCAGTTCACCAAAACCACTCTATCGCAGCATCATATCATCACTTCATCAAAATCACTCTATCGCAGCATCATATCATCACTTCACCAAAATCACTCTATCGCAGCATCATATCAACAAATCTACTCGATCGCGTCATCATCATCACTGTCACCAAATCTACTAGATCGCACCATCAGGATCTGATACTCGATCGCCATCACCATCACCATGACTCATATGACTTTGCTACACATGAAAGCTTAGAAGCAAGAAGGTTGGTAGTGTTTTGGAGTCGAATATGACTTGATGTCATGTGTATGATTGAGTATAAGAACTTAAACCGCAACCCGATCTTAAAGCCTAAGTAGTGTATTCCTTGTTAGAAGACACAAAGCCAAAGACTCATATGGACTTTGGCTACACCATGAAAGCTTTGAGAAGCAAGAAGAAGGTTGGTTAGTGTTTTGGAGTCGAATATGACTTGATGTCATGTGTATGATTGAGTATAAGAACTTAAACCGCAACCCGATCTTGTAAAGCCTAAGTAGTGTTTCCTTGTTAGAAGACACAAGCCAAAGACTCATATGGACTTTGGCTACACCATGAAAGCTTTGAGAAGCAAGAAGAAGGTTGGTTAGTGTTTTGGAGTCGAATATGACTTGATGTCAGTGTATGATTGAGTATAAGAACTTAAACCGCAACCGATCTTTAAGCCTAAGTAGTGTATCCTTGTTAGAAGACACAAAGCCAAAGACTCATATGGACTTTGGCTACACCATGAAAGCTTTGAGAAGCAAGAAGAAGGTTGGTTAGTGTTTTGGAGTCGAATATGACTTGATGTCATGTGTATGATTGAGTATAAGAACTTAAACCGCAACCCGATCTTAAAGCCTAAGTAGTGTATCCTTGTTAGAAGACACAAAGCCAAAGACTCATATGGACTTTGGCTACACCATGAAAGCTTTGAGAAGCAAGAAGAAGGTTGGTTAGTGTTTTGGAGTCGAATATGACTTGATGTCATGTGTATGATTGAGTATAAGAACTTAAACCGCAACCCGATCTTAAGCCTAAGTAGTGTATCCTTGTTAGAAGACACAAAGCCAAAGACTCATATGGACTTTGGCTACACCATGAAAGCTTTGAGAAGCAAGAAGAAGGTTGGTTAGTGTTTTGGAGTCGAATATGACTTGATGTCATGTGTATGATTGAGTATAAGAACTTAAACCGCAACCGATCTTAAAGCCTAAGTAGTGTATCCTTGTTAGAAGACACAAAGCCAAAGACTCATATGGACTTTGGCTACACCATGAAAGCTTTGAGAAGCAAGAAGAAGGTTGGTTAGTGTTTTGGAGTCGAATATGACTTGATGTCATGTGTATGATTGAGTATAAGAACTTAAACCGCAACCCGATCTTAAGCCTAAGTAGTGTATCCTTGTTAGAAGACACAAAGCCAAAGACTCATATGGACTTTGGCTACACCATGAAAGCTTTGAGAAGCAAGAAGAAGGTTGGTTAGTGTTTTGGAGTCGAATATGACTTGATGTCATGTGTATGATTGAGTATAAGAACTTAAACCGCAACCCGATCTTAAAGCCTAAGTAGTGTATCCTTGTTAGAAGACACAAAGCCAAAGACTCATATGGACTTTGGCTACACCATGAAAGCTTTGAGAAGCAAGAAGAAGGTTGGTTAGTGTTTTGGAGTCGAATATGACTTGATGTCATGTGTATGATTGAGTATAAGAACTTAAACCGCAACCGATCTTAAAGCCTAAGTAGTGTATCCTTGTTAGAAGACACAAAGCCAAAGACTCATATGGACTTTGGCTACACCATGAAAGCTTTGAGAAGCAAGAAGAAGGTTGGTTAGTGTTTTGGAGTCGAATATGACTTGATGTCATGTGTATGATTGAGTATAAGAACTTAAACCGCAACCCGATCTTGTAAGCCTAAGTAGTGTATCCTTGTTAGAAGACACAAAGCCAAAGACTCATATGGACTTTGGCTACACCATGAAAGCTTTGAGAAGCAAGAAGAAGGTTGGTTAGTGTTTTGGAGTCGAATATGACTTGATGTCATGTGTATGATTGAGTATAAGAACTTAAACCGCAACCGATCTTAAAGCCTAAGTAGTGTATCCTTGTTAGAAGACACAAAGCCAAAGACTCATATGGACTTTGGCTACACCATGAAAGCTTTGAGAAGCAAGAAGAAGGTTGGTTAGTGTTTTGGAGTCGAATATGACTTGATGTCATGTGTATGATTGAGTATAAGAACTTAAACCGCAACCCGATCTTAAAGCCTAAGTAGTGTATCCTTGTTAGAAGACACAAAGCCAAAGACTCATATGGACTTTGGCTACACCATGAAAGCTTTGAGAAGCAAGAAGAAGGTTGGTTAGTGTTTTGGAGTCGAATATGACTTGATGTCATGTGTATGATTGAGTATAAGAACTTAAACCGCAACCCGATCTTAAAGCCTAAGTAGTGTATCCTTGTTAGAAGACACAAAGCCAAAGACTCATATGGACTTTGGCTACACCATGAAAGCTTTGAGAAGCAAGAAGAAGGTTGGTTAGTGTTTTGGAGTCGAATATGACTTGATGTCATGTGTATGATTGAGTATAAGAACTTAAACCGCAACCCGATCTTAAAGCCTAAGTAGTGTATCCTTGTTAGAAGACACAAAGCCAAAGACTCATATGGACTTTGGCTACACCATGAAAGCTTTGAGAAGCAAGAAGAAGGTTGGTTAGTGTTTTGGAGTCGAATATGACTTGATGTCATGTGTATGATTGAGTATAAGAACTTAAACCGCAACCCGATCTTAAAGCCTAAGTAGTGTATCCTTGTTAGAAGACACAAAGCCAAAGACTCATATGGACTTTGGCTACACCATGAAAGCTTTGAGAAGCAAGAAGAAGGTTGGTTAGTGTTTTGGAGTCGAATATGACTTGATGTCATGTGTATGATTGAGTATAAGAACTTAAACCGCAACCCGATCTTAAAGCCTAAGTAGTGTATCCTTGTTAGAAGACACAAAGCCAAAGACTCATATGGACTTTGGCTACACCATGAAAGCTTTGAGAAGCAAGAAGAAGGTTGGTTAGTGTTTTGGAGTCGAATATGACTTGATGTCATGTGTATGATTGAGTATAAGAACTTAAACCGCAACCCGATCTTAAAGCCTAAGTAGTGTATCCTTGTTAGAAGACACAAAGCCAAAGACTCATATGGACTTTGGCTACACCATGAAAGCTTTGAGAAGCAAGAAGAAGGTTGGTTAGTGTTTTGGAGTCGAATATGACTTGATGTCATGTGTATGATTGAGTATAAGAACTTAAACCGCAACCCGATCTTAAAGCCTAAGTAGTGTATCCTTGTTAGAAGACACAAAGCCAAAGACTCATATGGACTTTGGCTACACCATGAAAGCTTTGAGAAGCAAGAAGAAGGTTGGTTAGTGTTTTGGAGTCGAATATGACTTGATGTCATGTGTATGATTGAGTATAAGAACTTAAACCGCAACCCGATCTTAAAGCCTAAGTAGTGTATCCTTGTTAGAAGACACAAAGCCAAAGACTCATATGGACTTTGGCTACACCATGAAAGCTTTGAGAAGCAAGAAGAAGGTTGGTTAGTGTTTTGGAGTCGAATATGACTTGATGTCATGTGTATGATTGAGTATAACATCTTAAACCGCAATCCGATCTTGTAAGCTTAAGTAGTGTATCCTTGTTAGAAGACACAAACCCAAAGACTCATATGGACTTTGGCTAGACCATGAAAGCTTTAAGAATTAAGAAGAAGGTTGGTTAGTGTTTTGGAGTCGAATATGACTTAATGTCATGTGTATGATTGTGATGTGATAATGACAAGCTTGGATCATGGAGCTGATGAGATAATGACAAGCTTGGATCATGGAGCTGATGAGATAATGACAAGCTTGGATCATGGAGCTAAGGAGCAGTTTGAAGGAGGGAAAGTTATCAACCACTCGATCAAGCATGCTGTTGAAGACTTGAGGGAGCTTGAATCTAATGACTCGATGGACTACTCGACCCAACATGAAGATGAACTGCTTGGAGCTACAAAAGAGGAAGCAATGCATGTTCTTAATGGTCCAATGACAAGATCGAAGACTAGACTACTAAATCAAGATATCACTACACTTCTACAACACATTGAGGGCAGTCTTAAACAAGATGCTTGTCCAACCACGTTGGTTGTGATTCAAGCGGTTTAAGCGACAACAATGGAGGTGTGTGACTTGCACTCTTTTTCCCTCCTCTTGGTTTTGTCCCATTGGGTTTTCCAAGAGAGGTTTTTAACGAGGCAAGCCCACACACTCGACCACATCAGCCCATTGTTGTCTCGCAGCCCATTGCCAAGGAGAAGCCCATTTTATTTGAATTTAGTCTTTGTGTGTTTATTTCGTTTTTCTTTCCCTATGACGACTTTACATCTTCCCTAGACTCTTTTTCTTCTTTATAATCTCTTCTTCTCCTTGTAATCAAATCATCAAACATTTTTCTTATCAAATCTCTTTCTAAATTCGTTTGATCTTGAGTTTGTGTGTGTAATATCACGATCTCATCTTGTGAATGCTTTTGGTGTGTCATATCCAAGCACGATCAAGCTCGGAAGTTCAAAGGTCTTTCACATCCTTTGGAAGTTCTACTCGATCCCCATTCCATCACCATACTCGATCTCATCTCCATATCATCACTTCACCAAAACCACTCTATCGCAACATCATACCATCAGTTCACCAAAACCACTCTATCGCAGCATCATACCATCAGTTCACCAAAATCACTCTATCGCAGCATCATACCATCAGTTCACCAAAACCACTCTATCGCAGCATCATATCATCACTTCATCAAAATCACTCTATCGCAGCATCATATCATCACTTCACCAAAATCACTCTATCGCAGCATCATATCAACAAATCTACTCGATCGCGTCATCATCATCACTGTCACCAAATCTACTAGATCGCACCATCAGGATCTGATACTCGATCGCCATCACCATCACCATCATACAGTCAATCCGCAGACTGTTCCTGAACAATCTCATCATCTTACAATCAACCACACGAAGTGTATTCAAGGGACTGTGATTCTAACCAGGATCATATTAAGTGGTATCAGAGCCACTTTGTGTCAGGTTGTATCCATTTCGACTTTTCATATTCTGTATTGCTTCTAGAGTTGAATCTTATCGTTTTTGGTATTAAAAACTTGTTAGAACAAATAGATCCGCTTGAAAACGATTGGAACTTGTGTAATTGTTTTTGGACTCATCAACTTCTATACTCGATCTACTTGTTTCCAAAGATCCTTTTACTTGTTGTTGTCGTTTTTGTCATTGTAGTGTCATGGCAGACGAGGAAGAAGGAGAAAACAGCAACAAACTAATGCTTGATGCTCTCACTGCAACAATGACCAAGTTACTCGATGCTAGGCTGGAAGCTTTCAGGCAAGAGCATATCAATTCTGACCCAGATAGAGATCGAACTAGAAGAGAGCCTAGAGATCCTGTAGACGCTAGAGACACAATGAGTTACTATAGTCAATCCTCTAGACAGACCAACCATAGAAGGAGGAGGCATGACAGAGAAGAAAGAGTTCTACCTAGAGATGATCTTGCCGGCTTGAAGATACGTATTCCTTCTTTCAAAGGAACCAACGACCCTGATGAGTATCTAGAATGGGAAAAGAAGATTGAGCTCGTGTTCAATTGCCAACAATATACTGAAGAAAGCAAAGTGAAAGTGGCACCAACCGAATTTCAGAATTACGCCTTGAGTTGGTGGGATCAATTGGTTACGACAAGGAGACGTGCTGGAGACTATCCAATTGAGTCCTGGACTCAAATGAAGACCATAATGAGGAAGAGATTCGTGCCAAGTCACTACTACAGAGAGCTACACAACAGATTGAGAAATCTTGTCCAAGGAAACAAATCCGTAGAGGAGTACTACAAAGAGATGGAAACCTTGATGTTAAGAGCTGATATTCAGGAGGATAATGAAGCCATAATGTCTAGGTTCATGGGAGGTCTAAACAGAGATATCATAGACAGATTGGAGGTTCAGCACTATGTGGAGTTAGAGGAGCTACTGCACAAAGCAATCATGTTTGAAAAACAGCTGAAGAGAAGGAGCTCTAAGCCTAGTTTTGGTTCAGGAAAGCCTAGCTACCACAAGGACGAACGATCAGGATTTCAGAAAGATTATAAGCCTTTCATCAAACCAAAAGTTGAGGATCAAGATCAGAAAGGAAAGGGCAAAGCTGTTATGACAAGAACTAGAGACATCAAGTGCTTTAAGTGTCAGGGACATGGTCATTATGCTAGTGAGTGTTCAAACAAGAGGATCATGATAATCAAAGACACTGGTGAGATAGAGTCAGAGGATGAGCAACTAGAAGAGAGTTCATCAACAGAAGACTATGAAGCACCATCAAAAGGAGAGCTATTGGTTACAATGAAAGCTTTCAGTGTGATAGCCAAAACGGATGAACAAGAGCAGCGAGAGAACCTGTTTCATTCAAGATGTATGGTCAATGACAAGGTCTGTAGCTTGATCATAGATGGCGGAAGTTGCACCAACGTTGCTAGTGAAACCATGGTGGAGAAGCTTGGTCTAAAGGTTATGAAGCATCCAAGGCCATACAAGTTGCAATGGTTGAATGAGGATGGAGAGATGAGCGTGGACAGAAAAGTGAAGGTACCATTATCTATTGGCAAGTATGAGGACGAAATTTTGTGTGACATACTGCCTATGGAAGCTAGTCACATACTACTTGGAAGACCATGGCAATCGGACCGTAAGGTAACACATGATGGCTTCACCAATCGCCAAATCTTTGAGTTCAAGGGCAGAAAAACCATATTGGTTCCAATGACGCCTCATGAGATGTACCTAGACCAGTTGAGCATGAAGATGAGAAAGAAACAAACTGTTAAACCATCTAACCTCATGATCAACGAGAGTAAGCAAAAGGGAAGTGGTTTTCAATCATCTAAGTTATTGTTTGTCTTTAAAGAGACTCTTATGAGTCTAACTAATCCTGAGCAGGCTATTCCTAGCAAAATTAAGTTTCTATTGCAGGATTATACTGATGTGTTTCCAGAGGAGAATCCAGTAGGCTTACCACCCATTAGAGGCATTGAGCACCAAATTGACTTTGTTCCAGGAGCTTCTTTGCCAAACAGACCGGCTTATAGGACCAATCCCGTGGAGACTAAGGAGCTAGAAAAGCAAGTGACTGAGCTGATGGAGAGAGGCCATATTCGTGAGAGTATGAGTCCCTGTGCAGTACCTGTGTTGCTTGTACCTAAGAAGGATGGAAGCTGGAGGATGTGTGTTGATTGCCGAGCCATCAACAATATAACAGTGAAGTATCGCCATCCTATACCTAGATTAGATGATATGTTAGACGAATTGCATGGTTCTAGCATCTTTTCTAAGGTTGATTTAAAAAGTGGGTATCATCAAATTAGGATGAAAGAAGGCGATGAATGGAAAACTGCATTTAAAACTAGACAAGGTTTATATGAATGGTTAGTGATGCCATTCGAGCTGACAAATGCACCTAGTACATTCATGAGACTGATGAATCATGTTCTTAGAGCTTTTATAGGACGTTTTGTTGTTGTTTATTTTGATGACATCCTAGTTTACAGCAAGAGTCTAGAAGAGCATGTTGAACATTTGAAAATAGTTTTAGAAGTACTTAGGAAGGAAAAGCTTTATGCCAATCTTAAGAAATGTACTTTTGGAACAGATAACCTTGTCTTCTTAGGTTTTGTTGTGAGTACAGATGGAGTTAAAGTTGACGAAGAGAAGGTGAAGGCAATTCGAGAATGGCCAAGTCCTAAATCTGTAGGGGAAGTGAGGAGCTTCCATGGACTTGCTGGTTTCTATAGGAGGTTTGTGAAGGACTTTAGCACTCTAGCAGCTCCACTCACCGAAGTTATTAAGAAAAATGTTGGATTCAAGTGGGAACAAGCTCAAGAAGATGCTTTCCAGGCCCTAAAAGAGAAGCTTACTCATGCCCCTGTTTTATCACTTCCTGATTTTCTTAAAACTTTTGAAATTGAATGTGATGCCTCCGGGGTAGGAATTGGTGCTGTCTTAATGCAGGATAAGAAGCCAATAGCTTATTTCAGTGAAAAGCTTGGAGGAGCTACTCTCAACTATCCTACCTATGACAAAGAACTTTATGCTTTAGTAAGGGCATTACAAACGTGGCAACATTACCTCTGGCCTAAGGAGTTTGTCATTCACACAGACCATGAGTCCTTGAAGCATCTTAAAGGACAACAGAATCTCAACAAGAGGCATGCAAGGTGGGTTGAATTCATTGAGACATTTCCTTATGTCATCAAATATAAGAAAGGTAAGGACAATGTAGTTGCTGATGCATTGTCAAGGAGGTATGTTCTTCTCTCATCTTTTGATGCTAAGTTACTCGGTTTTGAGCATATAAAATCTCTTTATGCAAATGATTCTGATTTTGAAAAGATATATTCATCTTGTGAAAAGTTTGCATTTGGAAAATATTATAGACATGACGGGTTCTTGTTTTATGATAACCGTTTGTGTATTCCTAATTCGTCTTTGAGAGAGCTGTTTATAAGGGAAGCACATGGTGGAGGCTTAATGGGACACTTTGGAGTCTCAAAAACTCTTAAAATAATGCAAGATCACTTTCACTGGCCGCATATGAAAAGAGACGTGGAGAGAATATGTGAAAGGTGTCCAACATGTAAACAAGCTAAGGCTAAGTCACAACCCCACGGTTTGTATACTCCTCTTCCTATTCCTTCGCATCCTTGGAATGATATTTCTATGGACTTTGTAGTAGGTTTGCCAAGGACCAGGACAGGTAAGGACTCGATTTTTGTGGTTGTTGATAGATTTTCTAAAATGGCACATTTCATCCCTTGTCATAAAACTGATGATGCCATACATATAGCCAATCTGTTCTTTAGGGAAGTTGTTCGTTTGCATGGCATGCCTAAGACCATAGTATCAGATAGAGACACTAAGTTTCTTAGTTATTTTTGGAAAACTCTTTGGTCTAAGCTAGGAACTAAGTTGTTGTTTTCTACTACTTGTCATCCGCAAACTGATGGGCAAACTGAGGTCGTTAATAGGACATTGTCTACACTCTTGCGTGCATTGATTAAAAAGAATTTAAAGACTTGGGAGGACTGTCTATCTCATGTTGAATTTGCATATAATCACTCTATGCATTCTGCCTCTAAATTTTCGCCTTTTCAAATCGTTTATGGGTTCAATCCTACTACTCCTTTGGATTTAATGCCTTTGCCTTTGAGTGAAAGAGTCAGTCTAGATGGAAAGAAGAAGGCAGAATTGGTGCAACAGATTCATGAGCAGGCCAAGAAGAACATTGAAGAGAAAACAAAACAGTATGCTAAGCACGCCAACAAGAGTAGAAAGGAAGTCATCTTCAACGAGGGAGACTTGGTTTGGATTCATCTCCGAAAAGAACGTTTTCCTAAAGAGAGAAAGTCCAAACTTATGTCGAGGATAGACGGACCCTTTAAAGTGCTCAAGAGGATCAACAACAATGCCTACTCTTTGGATTTGCAAGGTAAGTATAATGTGAGTAATAGTTTTAATGTTGCTGACCTTATTCCTTTTATTGCAGACAACACAGATTTGAGGTCAAATCCTTTTCAACTGGGAGAGGATGATGTGATAATGACAAGCTTGGATCATGGAGCTGATGAGATAATGACAAGCTTGGATCATGGAGCTGATGAGATAATGACAAGCTTGGATCATGGAGCTAAGGAGCAGTTTGAAGGAGGGAAAGTTATCAACCACTCGATCAAGCATGCTGTTGAAGACTTGAGGGAGCTTGAATCTAATGACTCGATGGACTACTCGACCCAACATGAAGATGAACTGCTTGGAGCTACAAAAGAGGAAGCAATGCATGTTCTTAATGGTCCAATGACAAGATCGAAGACTAGACTACTAAATCAAGATATCACTACACTTCTACAACACATTGAGGGCAGTCTTAAACAAGATGCTTGTCCAACCACGTTGGTTGTGATTCAAGCGGTTTAAGCGACAACAATGGAGGTGTGTGACTTGCACTCTTTTTCCCTCCTCTTGGTTTTGTCCCATTGGGTTTTCCAAGAGAGGTTTTTAACGAGGCAAGCCCACACACTCGACCACATCAGCCCATTGTTGTCTCGCAGCCCATTGCCAAGGAGAAGCCCATTTTATTTGAATTTAGTCTTTGTGTGTTTATTTCGTTTTTCTTTCCCTATGACGACTTTACATCTTCCCTAGACTCTTTTTCTTCTTTATAATCTCTTCTTCTCCTTGTAATCAAATCATCAAACATTTTTCTTATCAAATCTCTTTCTAAATTCGTTTGATCTTGAGTTTGTGTGTGTAATATCACGATCTCATCTTGTGAATGCTTTTGGTGTGTCATATCCAAGCACGATCAAGCTCGGAAGTTCAAAGGTCTTTCACATCCTTTGGAAGTTCTACTCGATCCCCATTCCATCACCATACTCGATCTCATCTCCATATCATCACTTCACCAAAACCACTCTATCGCAACATCATACCATCAGTTCACCAAAACCACTCTATCGCAGCATCATACCATCAGTTCACCAAAATCACTCTATCGCAGCATCATACCATCAGTTCACCAAAACCACTCTATCGCAGCATCATATCATCACTTCATCAAAATCACTCTATCGCAGCATCATATCATCACTTCACCAAAATCACTCTATCGCAGCATCATATCAACAAATCTACTCGATCGCGTCATCATCATCACTGTCACCAAATCTACTAGATCGCACCATCAGGATCTGATACTCGATCGCCATCACCATCACCATCATACAGTCAATCCGCAGACTGTTCCTGAACAATCTCATCATCTTACAATCAACCACACGAAGTGTATTCAAGGGACTGTGATTCTAACCAGGATCATATTAAGTGGTATCAGAGCCACTTTGTGTCAGGTTGTATCCATTTCGACTTTTCATATTCTGTATTGCTTCTAGAGTTGAATCTTATCGTTTTTGGTATTAAAAACTTGTTAGAACAAATAGATCCGCTTGAAAACGATTGGAACTTGTGTAATTGTTTTTGGACTCATCAACTTCTATACTCGATCTACTTGTTTCCAAAGATCCTTTTACTTGTTGTTGTCGTTTTTGTCATTGTAGTGTCATGGCAGACGAGGAAGAAGGAGAAAACAGCAACAAACTAATGCTTGATGCTCTCACTGCAACAATGACCAAGTTACTCGATGCTAGGCTGGAAGCTTTCAGGCAAGAGCATATCAATTCTGACCCAGATAGAGATCGAACTAGAAGAGAGCCTAGAGATCCTGTAGACGCTAGAGACACAATGAGTTACTATAGTCAATCCTCTAGACAGACCAACCATAGAAGGAGGAGGCATGACAGAGAAGAAAGAGTTCTACCTAGAGATGATCTTGCCGGCTTGAAGATACGTATTCCTTCTTTCAAAGGAACCAACGACCCTGATGAGTATCTAGAATGGGAAAAGAAGATTGAGCTCGTGTTCAATTGCCAACAATATACTGAAGAAAGCAAAGTGAAAGTGGCACCAACCGAATTTCAGAATTACGCCTTGAGTTGGTGGGATCAATTGGTTACGACAAGGAGACGTGCTGGAGACTATCCAATTGAGTCCTGGACTCAAATGAAGACCATAATGAGGAAGAGATTCGTGCCAAGTCACTACTACAGAGAGCTACACAACAGATTGAGAAATCTTGTCCAAGGAAACAAATCCGTAGAGGAGTACTACAAAGAGATGGAAACCTTGATGTTAAGAGCTGATATTCAGGAGGATAATGAAGCCATAATGTCTAGGTTCATGGGAGGTCTAAACAGAGATATCATAGACAGATTGGAGGTTCAGCACTATGTGGAGTTAGAGGAGCTACTGCACAAAGCAATCATGTTTGAAAAACAGCTGAAGAGAAGGAGCTCTAAGCCTAGTTTTGGTTCAGGAAAGCCTAGCTACCACAAGGATGAACGATCAGGATTTCAGAAAGATTATAAGCCTTTCATCAAACCAAAAGTTGAGGATCAAGATCAGAAAGGAAAGGGCAAAGCTGTTATGACAAGAACTAGAGACATCAAGTGCTTTAAATGTCAGGGTCATGGTCATTATGCTAGTGAGTGTTCAAACAAGAGGATCATGATAATCAAAGACACTGGTGAGATAGAGTCAGAGGATGAGCAACTAGAAGAGAGTTCATCAACAGAAGACTATGAAGCACCATCAAAAGGAGAGCTATTGGTTACAATGAAAGCTTTCAGTGTGATAGCCAAAACGGATGAACAAGAGCAGCGAGAGAACCTGTTTCATTCAAGATGTATGGTTAATGACAAGGTCTGTAGCTTGATCATAGATGGCGGAAGTTGCACCAACGTTGCTAGTGAAACCATGGTGGAGAAGCTTGGTCTAAAGGTTATGAAGCATCCAAGGCCATACAAGTTGCAATGGTTGAATGAGGATGGAGAGATGAGCGTGGACAGAAAAGTGAAGGTACCATTATCTATTGGCAAGTATGAGGACGAAATTTTGTGTGACATACTGCCTATGGAAGCTAGTCACATACTACTTGGAAGACCATGGCAATCGGACCATAAGGTAACACATGATGGCTTCACCAATCGCCAAATCTTTGAGTTCAAGGGCAGAAAAACCATATTGGTTCCAATGACGCCTCATGAGATGTACCTAGACCAGTTGAGCATGAAGATGAGAAAGAAACAAACTGTTAAACCATCTAACCTCATGATCAACGAGAGTAAGCAAAAGGGAAGTGGTTTTCAATCATCTAAGTTATTGTTTGTCTTTAAAGAGACTCTTATGAGTCTAACTAATCCTGAGCAGGCTATTCCTAGCAAAATTAAGTTTCTATTGCAGGATTATACTGATGTGTTTCCAGAGGAGAATCCAGTAGGCTTACCACCATTAGAGGCATTGAGCACCAAATTGACTTTGTTCCAGGAGCTTCTTTGCCAAACAGACCGGCTTATAGGACCAATCCCGTGGAGACTAAGGAGCTAGAAAAGCAAGTGACTGAGCTGATGGAGAGAGGCCATATTCGTGAGAGTATGAGTCCCTGTGCAGTACCTGTGTTGCTTGTACCTAAGAAGGATGGAAGCTGGAGGATGTGTGTTGATTGCCGAGCCATCAACAATATAACAGTGAAGTATCGCCATCCTATACCTAGATTAGATGATATGTTAGACGAATTGCATGGTTCTAGCATCTTTTCTAAGGTTGATTTAAAAAGTGGGTATCATCAAATTAGGATGAAAGAAGGCGATGAATGGAAAACTGCATTTAAAACTAGACAAGGTTTATATGAATGGTTAGTGATGCCATTCGAGCTGACAAATGCACCTAGTACATTCATGAGACTGATGAATCATGTTCTTAGAGCTTTTATAGGACGTTTTGTTGTTGTTTATTTTGATGACATCCTAGTTTACAGCAAGAGTCTAGAAGAGCATGTTGAACATTTGAAAATAGTTTTAGAAGTACTTAGGAAGGAAAAGCTTTATGCCAATCTTAAGAAATGTACTTTTGGAACAGATAACCTTGTCTTCTTAGGTTTTGTTGTGAGTACAGATGGAGTTAAAGTTGACGAAGAGAAGGTGAAGGCAATTCGAGAATGGCCAAGTCCTAAATCTGTAGGGGAAGTGAGGAGCTTCCATGGACTTGCTGGTTTCTATAGGAGGTTTGTGAAGGACTTTAGCACTCTAGCAGCTCCACTCACCGAAGTTATTAAGAAAAATGTTGGATTCAAGTGGGAACAAGCTCAAGAAGATGCTTTCCAGGCCCTAAAAGAGAAGCTTACTCATGCCCCTGTTTTATCACTTCCTGATTTTCTTAAAACTTTTGAAATTGAATGTGATGCCTCCGGGGTAGGAATTGGTGCTGTCTTAATGCAGGATAAGAAGCCAATAGCTTATTTCAGTGAAAAGCTTGGAGGAGCTACTCTCAACTATCCTACCTATGACAAAGAACTTTATGCTTTAGTAAGGGCATTACAAACGTGGCAACATTACCTCTGGCCTAAGGAGTTTGTCATTCACACAGACCATGAGTCCTTGAAGCATCTTAAAGGACAACAGAATCTCAACAAGAGGCATGCAAGGTGGGTTGAATTCATTGAGACATTTCCTTATGTCATCAAATATAAGAAAGGTAAGGACAATGTAGTTGCTGATGCATTGTCAAGGAGGTATGTTCTTCTCTCATCTCTTGATGCTAAGTTACTCGGTTTTGAGCATATAAAATCTCTTTATGCAAATGATTCTGATTTTGAAAAGATATATTCATCTTGTGAAAAGTTTGCATTTGGAAAATATTATAGACATGACGGGTTCTTGTTTTATGATAACCGTTTGTGTATTCCTAATTCGTCTTTGAGAGAGCTGTTTATAAGGGAAGCACATGGTGGAGGCTTAATGGGACACTTTGGAGTCTCAAAAACTCTTAAAATAATGCAAGATCACTTTCACTGGCCGCATATGAAAAGAGACGTGGAGAGAATATGTGAAAGGTGTCCAACATGTAAACAAGCTAAGGCTAAGTCACAACCCCACGGTTTGTATACTCCTCTTCCTATTCCTTCGCATCCTTGGAATGATATTTCTATGGACTTTGTAGTAGGTTTGCCAAGGACCAGGACAGGTAAGGACTCGATTTTTGTGGTTGTTGATAGATTTTCTAAAATGGCACATTTCATCCCTTGTCATAAAACTGATGATGCCATACATATAGCCAATCTGTTCTTTAGGGAAGTTGTTCGTTTGCATGGCATGCCTAAGACCATAGTATCAGATAGAGACACTAAGTTTCTTAGTTATTTTTGGAAAACTCTTTGGTCTAAGCTAGGAACTAAGTTGTTGTTTTCTACTACTTGTCATCCGCAAACTGATGGGCAAACTGAGGTCGTTAATAGGACATTGTCTACACTCTTGCGTGCATTGATTAAAAAGAATTTAAAGACTTGGGAGGACTGTCTATCTCATGTTGAATTTGCATATAATCACTCTATGCATTCTGCCTCTAAATTTTCGCCTTTTCAAATCGTTTATGGGTTCAATCCTACTACTCCTTTGGATTTAATGCCTTTGCCTTTGAGTGAAAGAGTCAGTCTAGATGGAAAGAAGAAGGCAGAATTGGTGCAACAGATTCATGAGCAGGCCAAGAAGAACATTGAAGAGAAAACAAAACAGTATGCTAAGCACGCCAACAAGAGTAGAAAGGAAGTCATCTTCAACGAGGGAGACTTGGTTTGGATTCATCTCCGAAAAGAACGTTTTCCTAAAGAGAGAAAGTCCAAACTTATGTCGAGGATAGACGGACCCTTTAAAGTGCTCAAGAGGATCAACAACAATGCCTACTCTTTGGATTTGCAAGGTAAGTATAATGTGAGTAATAGTTTTAATGTTGCTGACCTTATTCCTTTTATTGCAGACAACACAGATTTGAGGTCAAATCCTTTTCAACTGGGAGAGGATGATGTGATAATGACAAGCTTGGATCATGGAGCTGATGAGATAATGACAAGCTTGGATCATGGAGCTGATGAGATAATGACAAGCTTGGATCATGGAGCTAAGGAGCAGTTTGAAGGAGGGAAAGTTATCAACCACTCGATCAAGCATGCTATTGAAGACTTGAGGGAGCTTGAATCTAATGACTCGATGGACTACTCGACCCAACATGAAGATGAACTGCTTGGAGCTACAAAAGAGGAAGCAATGCATGTTCTTAATGGTCCAATGACAAGATCGAAGACTAGACTACTAAATCAAGATATCACTACACTTCTACAACACATTGAGGGCAGTCTTAAACAAGATGCTTGTCCAACCACGTTGGTTGTGATTCAAGCGGTTTAAGCGACAACAATGGAGGTGTGTGACTTGCACTCTTTTTCCCTCCTCTTGGTTTTGTCCCATTGGGTTTTCCAAGAGAGGTTTTTAACGAGGCAAGCCCACACACTCGACCACATCAGCCCATTGTTGTCTCGCAGCCCATTGCCAAGGAGAAGCCCATTTTATTTGAATTTAGTCTTTGTGTGTTTATTTCGTTTTTCTTTCCCTATGACGACTTTACATCTTCCCTAGACTCTTTTTCTTCTTTATAATCTCTTCTTCTCCTTGTAATCAAATCATCAAACATTTTTCTTATCAAATCTCTTTCTAAATTCGTTTGATCTTGAGTTTGTGTGTGTAATATCACGATCTCATCTTGTGAATGCTTTTGGTGTGTCATATCCAAGCACGATCAAGCTCGGAAGTTCAAAGGTCTTTCACATCCTTTGGAAGTTCTACTCGATCCCCATTCCATCACCATACTCGATCTCATCTCCATATCATCACTTCACCAAAACCACTCTATCGCAACATCATACCATCAGTTCACCAAAACCACTCTATCGCAGCATCATACCATCAGTTCACCAAAATCACTCTATCGCAGCATCATACCATCAGTTCACCAAAACCACTCTATCGCAGCATCATATCATCACTTCATCAAAATCACTCTATCGCAGCATCATATCATCACTTCACCAAAATCACTCTATCGCAGCATCATATCAACAAATCTACTCGATCGCGTCATCATCATCACTGTCACCAAATCTACTAGATCGCACCATCAGGATCTGATACTCGATCGCCATCACCATCACCATCATACAGTCAATCCGCAGACTGTTCCTGAACAATCTCATCATCTTACAATCAACCACACGAAGTGTATTCAAGGGACTGTGATTCTAACCAGGATCATATTAGATTGAGTATAAGAACTTAAACCGCAACCCGATCTTTTAAGCCTAAGTAGTGTTTCCTTGTTAGAAGACACAAAGCCAAAGACTCATATGGACTTTGGCTACACCATGAAAGCTTTGAGAAGCAAGAGGAGGTTGGTTAGTGTTTTAAAGTCGAATATGACTTGATGTCATGTGTATCATTAAGTATAAGAACTTAAACCGCAACAAAATCTTAAAGGCGTAAGAATTGTATCCTTGTTAGAAGACACAAAGCCAAAGACTCATATGGACTTTAGCTACACCATGAAAGCTTTGAGAAGCAAGAAGAAGGTTGGTTAGTGTTTTGGATTCGAATATGACTTGATGTCATGTGTATGATTGAGTATAAGAACTTAAACCGCAACCTGATCTTGTAAGCCTAAGTAGTGTATCCTTGTTAGAAGACACGAAGCCAAAGACTCATATGGACTTTGGCTACACCATGAAAGCTTTTAGAAGCAAGAAGAAGGTTGGTTAGTGTTTTGGAGTCGAATATGACTTGATGTCATGTGTATGATTGAGTATAAGAACTTAAACCACAACCCGATCTTGTAAGCCTAAGTAGTGTATCCTTGTTAGAAGACACAAAGCCAAAGACTCATATGGACTTTGGCTACACCATGAAAGCTTTAAGAAGCAAGAAGAAGGTTGGTTAGTGTTTTGGAGTCGAATATGACTTGATTTTATGTGTGTGATTGAGTATAAGAACTTAAATCGCAACGAGATCTTAAAGGCGTAAGAATTGTATCCTTGTTAGAAGACACAAAGCCAAAGACTCATATGGACTTTGGCTACACAATGAAAGCTTTGAGAAGCAAGAAGAAGGTTGGTTAGTGTTTTGGAGTCGAATATGACATGATGTCATGTGTATGATTGAGTATAAGAACTTAAACCGTAACTCGATCTTGTAAGCCTAAGTAGTAAATCCTTGTTAGAAGACACAAAGCCAAAGACTCATATGGACTTTGGCTACACCATGAAAGCTTTGAGAAGCAAGAAGAAGGTTGGTTAGTGTTTTGGAGTTGAATATGACTTGATATCATGTGTATGATTGAGTATAAGAACTTAAACCCCAACCCGATCTTGTAAGCCTAAGTAGTGTATCCTTGTTAGAAGACACAAAGCCAAAGACTCATATGGAATTTGGCTACACCATGAAAGCTTTGAGAGGCAAGAAGAAGGTTGCTTAGTGTTTTGGAGTCGAATATGACTTGATGTCATGTGTATGATTGAGTATAATATCTTAAACCGCAATCCGATCTTGTAAGCTTAAGTATTGTATCCTTGTTAGAAGACACAAACCCAAAGACTCATATGGACTTTGGCTACACCATGAAAGCTTTAAGAAGTAAGAAGAAGGTTGGTTAGTGTTTTGGAGTCGAATATGACTTGATGTCATGTGTATGATTGAGTATAAGAACTTAAACCGCAACCCGATCTTGTAAGCCTAAGTAGTGTTTCCTTGTTAGAAGACACAAAGCCAAAGACTCATATGGACTTTGGCTACACCATGAAAGCTTTGAGAAGCAAGAGGAGGTTGGTTAGTGTTTTAAAGTCGAATATGACTTGATGTCATGTGTATGATTGAGTATAAAAACTTAAACCGCAACCCGATCATGTAAGCCTAAGTAGTGTATCCTTGTTAGAAGACACAAAGCCAAAGACTCATATGGACTTTGGCTACACCATGAAAGCTTTGAGAAGCAAGAAGAAGGTTGATTATTGTTTTGGAGTCGAATATGACTTGATGTCATGTGTATGATTGAGTATAAGAACTTAAACCGCAACCTGATCTTGTAAGCCTAAGTAGTGTATCCTTGTTAGAAGACACAAAGCCAAAGACTCATATGGACTTTGGCTACACCATGAAAGCTTTGAGAGGCAAGAAGAAGGTTGGTTAGTGTTTTGGAGTCGAATATGACTTGATGTCATGTGTATGATTGAGTATAACATCTTAAACCGCAACCCGATCTTGTAAGCCTAAGTAGTGTTTCCTTGTTAGAAGACACAAAGCCAAAGACTCATATGGACTTTGGCTACACCATGAAAGCTTTGAGAAGCAAGAAGAAGGTTGGTTAGTGTTTTAAAGTCGAATATGACTTGATGTCATGTGTATCATTGAGTATAAGAACTTAAACCGCAACAGAATCTTAAAGGCGTAAGAATTGTATCCTTGTTAGAAGACACAAAGCCAAAGACTCATATGGACTTTAGGCTACACCATGAAAGCTTTGAGAAGCAAGAAGAAGGTTGGTTAGTGTTTTGGAGTCGAATATGACTTGATGTCATGTGTATGATTGAGTATAAGAACTTAAACCGCAACCCGATCTTGTAAGCCTAAGTAGTGTATCCTTGTTAGAAGACACAAAGCCAAAGACTCATATGGACTTTGGCTACACCATGAAAGCTTTGAGAAGCAAGAAGAAGGTTGGTTAGTGTTTTGGAGTCGAATATGACTTGATGTCATGTGTATGATTGAGTATAAGAACTTAAACCGCAACCCGATCTTGTAAGCCTAAGTAGTGTATCCTTGTTAGAAGACACAAAGCCAAAGACTCATATGGACTTTGGCTACACCATGAAAGCTTTGAGAAGCAAGAAGAAGGTTGGTTAGTGTTTTGGAGTCGAATATGACTTGATGTCATGTGTATGATTGAGTATAAGAACTTAAACCGCAACCGATCTTAAAGGCCTAAGTAGTGTATCCTTGTTAGAAGACACAAAGCCAAAGACTCATATGGACTTTGGCTACACCATGAAAGCTTTGAGAAGCAAGAAGAAGGTTGGTTAGTGTTTTGGAGTCGAATATGACTTGATGTCATGTGTATGATTGAGTATAAGAACTTAAACCGCAACCCGATCTTGTAAGCCTAAGTAGTGTATCCTTGTTAGAAGACACAAAGCCAAAGACTCATATGGACTTTGGCTACACCATGAAAGCTTTGAGAAGCAAGAAGAAGGTTGGTTAGTGTTTTGGAGTCGAATATGACTTGATGTCATGTGTATGATTGAGTATAAGAACTTAAACCGCAACCAGATCTTGTAAGCCTAAGTAGTGTATCCTTGTTAGAAGACACAAAGCCAAAGACTCATATGGACTTTGGCTACACCATGAAAGCTTTGAGAAGCAAGAAGAAGGTTGGTTAGTGTTTTGGAGTCGAATATGACTTGATGTCATGTGTATGATTGAGTATAAGAACTTAAACCGCAACCCGATCTTGTAAGCCTAAGTAGTGTATCCTTGTTAGAAGACACAAAGCCAAAGACTCATATGGACTTTGGCTACACCATGAAAGCTTTGAGAAGCAAGAAGAAGGTTGGTTAGTGTTTTGGAGTCGAATATGACTTGATGTCATGTGTATGATTGAGTATAAGAACTTAAACCGCAACCCGATCTTTAAGCCTAAGTAGTGTATCCTTGTTAGAAGACACAAAGCCAAAGACTCATATGGACTTTGGCTACACCATGAAAGCTTTGAGAAGCAAGAAGAAGGTTGGTTAGTGTTTTGGAGTCGAATATGACTTGATGTCATGTGTATGATTGAGTATAAGAACTTAAACCGCAACCGATCTTGTAAGCCTAAGTAGTGTATCCTTGTTAGAAGACACAAAGCCAAAGACTCATATGGACTTTGGCTACACCATGAAAGCTTTGAGAAGCAAGAAGAAGGTTGGTTAGTGTTTTGGAGTCGAATATGACTTGATGTCATGTGTATGATTGAGTATAAGAACTTAAACCGCAACCGATCTTGTAAGCCTAAGTAGTGTATCCTTGTTAGAAGACACAAAGCCAAAGACTCATATGGACTTTGGCTACACCATGAAAGCTTTGAGAAGCAAGAAGAAGGTTGGTTAGTGTTTTGGAGTCGAATATGACTTGATGTCATGTGTATGATTGAGTGTAAGAACTTAAACCGCAACCCGATCTTGTAAGCCTAAGTAGTGTATCCTTGTTAGAAGACACAAAGCCAAAGACTCATATGGACTTTGGCTACACCATGAAAGCTTTGAGAAGCAAGAAGAAGGTTGGTTAGTGTTTTAGAGTCGAATATGACTTGATGTCATGTGTATGATTGAGTATAAGAACTTAAACCGCAACCGATCTTAAAGGCGTAAGAATTGTATCCTTGTTAGAAGACACAAAGCCAAAGACTCATATGGACTTTGGCTACACCATGAAAGCTTTGAGAAGCAAGATGAAGGTTGGTTAGTGTTTTGGAGTCGAATATGACTTGATGTCATGTGTATGATTGAGTATAAGAACTTAAACCGCAACCCGATCTTGTAAGCCTAAGTAGTGTATCCTTGTTAGAAGACACAAAGCCAAAGACTCATATGGACTTTGGCTACACCATGAAAGCTTTGAGAAGCAAGAAGAAGGTTGGTTAGTGTTTTGGAGTCGAATATGACTTGATGTCATGTGTATGATTGAGTATAAGAACTTAAACCGCAACCGGATCTTGTAAGCCTAAGTAGTGTATCCTTGTTAGAAGACACAAAGCCAAAGACTCATATGGACTTTGGCTACACCATGAAAGCTTTGAGAAGCAAGAAGAAGGTTGGTTAGTGTTTTGGAGTCGAATATGACTTGATGTCATGTGTATGATTGAGTATAAGAACTTAAACCGCAACCGATCTTGTAAGCGTAAGTAGTGTATCCTTGTTAGAAGACACAAAGCCAAAGACTCATATGGACTTTGGCTACACCATGAAAGCTTTGAGAAGCAAGAAGAAGGTTGGTTAGTGTTTTGGAGTCGAATATGACTTGATGTCATGTGTATGATTGAGTATAAGAACTTAAACCGCAACTCGATCTTGTAAGCCTAAGTAGTGTATCCTTGTTAGAAGACACAAAGCCAAAGACTCATATGGACTTTGGGTACACCATGAAAGCTTTGAGAAGCAAGAAGAAGGTTGGTTAGTGTTTTGGAGTCGAATATGACTTGATGTCATGTGTATGATTGAGTATAAGAACTTAAACCGCAACCCGATCTTGTAAGCCTAAGTAGTGTTTCCTTGTTAGAAGACACAAAGCCAAAGACTCATATGGACTTTGGCTACACCATGAAAGCTTTGAGAAGCAAGAGGAGGTTGGTTAGTGTTTTAAAGTTGAATATGACTTGATGTGATGTGTATCATTAAGTATAAGAACTTAAACCGCAATAGAATCTTAAAGGCGTAAGAATTGTATCCTTGTTAGAAGACACAAAGCCAAAGACTCATATGGACTTTGGCTACACCATGAAAGCTTTTAGAAGCAAGAAGAAGGTTGGT
>JAEFBK010000158.1:0-28103 GCA_019202795.1 Arabidopsis thaliana x Arabidopsis arenosa
AAAACACTACTTTAGCTTTTGGGATCCGGTTGCGGTTCTAGTTCTTATACCCAATCATAAACACGAGATCTAGTCATATTTGACTCCAAAAACACTAACCAAGCTTCTTATTGCTTCTCAAATCTTTGTGGGTGTGGCCGAAGTCCTATGAGTTTTCGGTTTTGGAGCTTCTAAACGGAAAAAACACTACTTTAGCTTTTGGGATCCGGTTGCGGTTCTAGTTCTTATACCCAATCATAAACACGAGATCTAGTCATATTTGACTCCAAAAACACTAACCAAGCTTCTTATTGCTTCTCAAATCTTTGTGGGTGTGGCCGAAGTCCTATGAGTTTTCGGTTTTGGAGCTTCTAAACGGAAAAAGCACTACTTTAGCTTTTGGGATCCGGTTGCGGTTCTAGTTCTTATACCCAATCATAAACACGAGATCTAGTCATATTTGACTCCAAAAACACTAACCAAGCTTCTTATTGCTTCTCAAATCTTTGTGGGTGTGGCCGAAGTCCTATGAGTTTTCGGTTTTGGAGCTTCTAAACGGAAAAACACTACTTTAGCTTTTGGGATCCGGTTGCGGTTCTAGTTCTTATACCCAATCATAAACACGAGATCTAGTCATATTTGACTCCAAAAACACTAACCAAGCTTCTTATTGCTTCTCAAATCTTTGTGGGTGTGGCCGAAGTCCTATGAGTTTTCGGTTTTGGAGCTTCTAAACGGAAAAACACTACTTTAGCTTTTGGGATCCGGTTGCGGTTCTAGTTCTTATACCCAATCATAAACACGAGATCTAGTCATATTTGACTCCAAAAACACTAACCAAGCTTCTTATTGCTTCTCAAATCTTTGTGGGTGTGGCCGAAGTCCTATGAGTTTTCGGTTTTGGAGCTTCTAAACGGAAAAACACTACTTTAGCTTTTGGGATCCGGTTGCGGTTCTAGTTCTTATACCCAATCATAAACACGAGATCTAGTCATATTTGACTCCAAAAACACTAACCAAGCTTCTTATTGCTTCTCAAATCTTTGTGGGTGTGGCCGAAGTCCTATGAGTTTTCGGTTTTGGAGCTTCTAAACGGAAAAACACTACTTTAGCTTTTGGGATCCGGTTGCGGTTCTAGTTCTTATACCCAATCATAAACACGAGATCTAGTCATATTTGACTCCAAAAACACTAACCAAGCTTCTTATTGCTTCTCAAATCTTTGTGGGTGTGGCCGAAGTCCTATGAGTTTTCGGTTTTGGAGCTTCTAAACGGAAAAACACTACTTTAGCTTTTGGGATCCGGTTGCGGTTCTAGTTCTTATACCCAATCATAAACACGAGATCTAGTCATATTTGACTCCAAAAACACTAACCAAGCTTCTTATTGCTTCTCAAATCTTTGTGGGTGTGGCCGAAGTCCTATGAGTTTTCGGTTTTGGAGCTTCTAAACGGAAAAACACTACTTTAGCTTTTGGGATCCGGTTGCGGTTCTAGTTCTTATACCCAATCATAAACACGAGATCTAGTCATATTTGACTCCAAAAACACTAACCAAGCTTCTTATTGCTTCTCAAATCTTTGTGGGTGTGGCCGAAGTCCTATGAGTTTTCGGTTTTGGAGCTTCTAAACGGAAAAACACTACTTTAGCTTTTGGGATCCGGTTGCGGTTCTAGTTCTTATACCCAATCATAAACACGAGATCTAGTCATATTTGACTCCAAAAACACTAACCAAGCTTCTTATTGCTTCTCAAATCTTTGTGGGTGTGGCCGAAGTCCTATGAGTTTTCGGTTTTGGAGCTTCTAAACGGAAAAACACTACTTTAGCTTTTGGGATCCGGTTGCGGTTCTAGTTCTTATACCCAATCATAAACACGAGATCTAGTCATATTTGACTCCAAAAACACTAACCAAGCTTCTTATTGCTTCTCAAATCTTTGTGGGTGTGGCCGAAGTCCTATGAGTTTTCGGTTTTGGAGCTTCTAAACGGAAAAACACTACTTTAGCTTTTGGGATCCGGTTGCGGTTCTAGTTCTTATACCCAATCATAAACACGAGATCTAGTCATATTTGACTCCAAAAACACTAACCAAGCTTCTTATTGCTTCTCAAATCTTTGTGGGTGTGGCCGAAGTCCTATGAGTTTTCGGTTTTGGAGCTTCTAAACGGAAAAACACTACTTTAGCTTTTGGGATCCGGTTGCGGTTCTAGTTCTTATACCCAATCATAAACACGAGATCTAGTCATATTTGACTCCAAAAACACTAACCAAGCTTCTTATTGCTTCTCAAATCTTTGTGGGTGTGGCCGAAGTCCTATGAGTTTTCGGTTTTGGAGCTTCTAAACGGAAAAACACTACTTTAGCTTTTGGGATCCGGTTGCGGTTCTAGTTCTTATACCCAATCATAAACACGAGATCTAGTCATATTTGACTCCAAAAACACTAACCAAGCTTCTTATTGCTTCTCAAATCTTTGTGGGTGTGGCCGAAGTCCTATGAGTTTTCGGTTTTGGAGCTTCTAAACGGAAAAACACTACTTTAGCTTTTGGGATCCGGTTGCGGTTCTAGTTCTTATACCCAATCATAAACACGAGATCTAGTCATATTTGACTCCAAAAACACTAACCAAGCTTCTTATTGCTTCTCAAATCTTTGTGGGTGTGGCCGAAGTCCTATGAGTTTTCGGTTTTGGAGCTTCTAAACGGAAAAACACTACTTTAGCTTTTGGGATCCGGTTGCGGTTCTAGTTCTTATACCCAATCATAAACACGAGATCTAGTCATATTTGACTCCAAAAACACTAACCAAGCTTCTTATTGCTTCTCAAATCTTTGTGGGTGTGGCCGAAGTCCTATGAGTTTTCGGTTTTGGAGCTTCTAAACGGAAAAACACTACTTTAGCTTTTGGGATCCGGTTGCGGTTCTAGTTCTTATACCCAATCATAAACACGAGATCTAGTCATATTTGACTCCAAAAACACTAACCAAGCTTCTTATTGCTTCTCAAATCTTTGTGGGTGTGGCCGAAGTCCTATGAGTTTTCGGTTTTGGAGCTTCTAAACGGAAAAACACTACTTTAGCTTTTGGGATCCGGTTGCGGTTCTAGTTCTTATACCCAATCATAAACACGAGATCTAGTCATATTTGACTCCAAAAACACTAACCAAGCTTCTTATTGCTTCTCAAATCTTTGTGGGTGTGGCCGAAGTCCTATGAGTTTTCGGTTTTGGAGCTTCTAAACGGAAAAACACTACTTTAGCTTTTGGGATCCGGTTGCGGTTCTAGTTCTTATACCCAATCATAAACACGAGATCTAGTCATATTTGACTCCAAAAACACTAACCAAGCTTCTTATTGCTTCTCAAATCTTTGTGGGTGTGGCCGAAGTCCTATGAGTTTTCGGTTTTGGAGCTTCTAAACGGAAAAACACTACTTTAGCTTTTGGGATCCGGTTGCGGTTCTAGTTCTTATACCCAATCATAAACACGAGATCTAGTCATATTTGACTCCAAAAACACTAACCAAGCTTCTTATTGCTTCTCAAATCTTTGTGGGTGTGGCCGAAGTCCTATGAGTTTTCGGTTTTGGAGCTTCTAAACGGAAAAACACTACTTTAGCTTTTGGGATCCGGTTGCGGTTCTAGTTCTTATACCCAATCATAAACACGAGATCTAGTCATATTTGACTCCAAAAACACTAACCAAGCTTCTTATTGCTTCTCAAATCTTTGTGGGTGTGGCCGAAGTCCTATGAGTTTTCGGTTTTGGAGCTTCTAAACGGAAAAACACTACTTTAGCTTTTGGGATCCGGTTGCGGTTCTAGTTCTTATACCCAATCATAAACACGAGATCTAGTCATATTTGACTCCAAAAACACTAACCAAGCTTCTTATTGCTTCTCAAATCTTTGTGGGTGTGGCCGAAGTCCTATGAGTTTTCGGTTTTGGAGCTTCTAAACGGAAAAACACTACTTTAGCTTTTGGGATCCGGTTGCGGTTCTAGTTCTTATACCCAATCATAAACACGAGATCTAGTCATATTTGACTCCAAAAACACTAACCAAGCTTCTTATTGCTTCTCAAATCTTTGTGGGTGTGGCCGAAGTCCTATGAGTTTTCGGTTTTGGAGCTTCTAAACGGAAAAACACTACTTTAGCTTTTGGGATCCGGTTGCGGTTCTAGTTCTTATACCCAATCATAAACACGAGATCTAGTCATATTTGACTCCAAAAACACTAACCAAGCTTCTTATTGCTTCTCAAATCTTTGTGGGTGTGGCCGAAGTCCTATGAGTTTTCGGTTTTGGAGCTTCTAAACGGAAAAACACTACTTTAGCTTTTGGGATCCGGTTGCGGTTCTAGTTCTTATACCCAATCATAAACACGAGATCTAGTCATATTTGACTCCAAAAACACTAACCAAGCTTCTTATTGCTTCTCAAATCTTTGTGGGTGTGGCCGAAGTCCTATGAGTTTTCGGTTTTGGAGCTTCTAAACGGAAAAACACTACTTTAGCTTTTGGGATCCGGTTGCGGTTCTAGTTCTTATACCCAATCATAAACACGAGATCTAGTCATATTTGACTCCAAAAACACTAACCAAGCTTCTTATTGCTTCTCAAATCTTTGTGGGTGTGGCCGAAGTCCTATGAGTTTTCGGTTTTGGAGCTTCTAAACGGAAAAACACTACTTTAGCTTTTGGGATCCGGTTGCGGTTCTAGTTCTTATACCCAATCATAAACACGAGATCTAGTCATATTTGACTCCAAAAACACTAACCAAGCTTCTTATTGCTTCTCAAATCTTTGTGGGTGTGGCCGAAGTCCTATGAGTTTTCGGTTTTGGAGCTTCTAAACGGAAAAACACTACTTTAGCTTTTGGGATCCGGTTGCGGTTCTAGTTCTTATACCCAATCATAAACACGAGATCTAGTCATATTTGACTCCAAAAACACTAACCAAGCTTCTTATTGCTTCTCAAATCTTTGTGGGTGTGGCCGAAGTCCTATGAGTTTTCGGTTTTGGAGCTTCTAAACGGAAAAACACTACTTTAGCTTTTGGGATCCGGTTGCGGTTCTAGTTCTTATACCCAATCATAAACACGAGATCTAGTCATATTTGACTCCAAAAACACTAACCAAGCTTCTTATTGCTTCTCAAATCTTTGTGGGTGTGGCCGAAGTCCTATGAGTTTTCGGTTTTGGAGCTTCTAAACGGAAAAACACTACTTTAGCTTTTGGGATCCGGTTGCGGTTCTAGTTCTTATACCCAATCATAAACACGAGATCTAGTCATATTTGACTCCAAAAACACTAACCAAGCTTCTTATTGCTTCTCAAATCTTTGTGGGTGTGGCCGAAGTCCTATGAGTTTTCGGTTTTGGAGCTTCTAAACGGAAAAACACTACTTTAGCTTTTGGGATCCGGTTGCGGTTCTAGTTCTTATACCCAATCATAAACACGAGATCTAGTCATATTTGACTCCAAAAACACTAACCAAGCTTCTTATTGCTTCTCAAATCTTTGTGGGTGTGGCCGAAGTCCTATGAGTTTTCGGTTTTGGAGCTTCTAAACGGAAAAACACTACTTTAGCTTTTGGGATCCGGTTGCGGTTCTAGTTCTTATACCCAATCATAAACACGAGATCTAGTCATATTTGACTCCAAAAACACTAACCAAGCTTCTTATTGCTTCTCAAATCTTTGTGGGTGTGGCCGAAGTCCTATGAGTTTTCGGTTTTGGAGCTTCTAAACGGAAAAACACTACTTTAGCTTTTGGGATCCGGTTGCGGTTCTAGTTCTTATACCCAATCATAAACACGAGATCTAGTCATATTTGACTCCAAAAACACTAACCAAGCTTCTTATTGCTTCTCAAATCTTTGTGGGTGTGGCCGAAGTCCTATGAGTTTTCGGTTTTGGAGCTTCTAAACGGAAAAACACTACTTTAGCTTTTGGGATCCGGTTGCGGTTCTAGTTCTTATACCCAATCATAAACACGAGATCTAGTCATATTTGACTCCAAAAACACTAACCAAGCTTCTTATTGCTTCTCAAATCTTTGTGGGTGTGGCCGAAGTCCTATGAGTTTTCGGTTTTGGAGCTTCTAAACGGAAAAAGCACTACTTTAGCTTTTGGGATCCGGTTGCGGTTCTAGTTCTTATACCCAATCATAAACACGAGATCTAGTCATATTTGACTCCAAAAACACTAACCAAGCTTCTTATTGCTTCTCAAATCTTTGTGGGTGTGGCCGAAGTCCTATGAGTTTTCGGTTTTGGAGCTTCTAAACGGAAAAACACTACTTTAGCTTTTGGGATCCGGTTGCGGTTCTAGTTCTTATACCCAATCATAAACACGAGATCTAGTCATATTTGACTCCAAAAACACTAACCAAGCTTCTTATTGCTTCTCAAATCTTTGTGGGTGTGGCCGAAGTCCTATGAGTTTTCGGTTTTGGAGCTTCTAAACGGAAAAACACTACTTTAGCTTTTGGGATCCGGTTGCGGTTCTAGTTCTTATACCCAATCATAAACACGAGATCTAGTCATATTTGACTCCAAAAACACTAACCAAGCTTCTTATTGCTTCTCAAATCTTTGTGGGTGTGGCCGAAGTCCTATGAGTTTTCGGTTTTGGAGCTTCTAAACGGAAAAACACTACTTTAGCTTTTGGGATCCGGTTGCGGTTCTAGTTCTTATACCCAATCATAAACACGAGATCTAGTCATATTTGACTCCAAAAACACTAACCAAGCTTCTTATTGCTTCTCAAATCTTTGTGGGTGTGGCCGAAGTCCTATGAGTTTTCGGTTTTGGAGCTTCTAAACGGAAAAACACTACTTTAGCTTTTGGGATCCGGTTGCGGTTCTAGTTCTTATACCCAATCATAAACACGAGATCTAGTCATATTTGACTCCAAAAACACTAACCAAGCTTCTTATTGCTTCTCAAATCTTTGTGGGTGTGGCCGAAGTCCTATGAGTTTTCGGTTTTGGAGCTTCTAAACGGAAAAACACTACTTTAGCTTTTGGGATCCGGTTGCGGTTCTAGTTCTTATACCCAATCATAAACACGAGATCTAGTCATATTTGACTCCAAAAACACTAACCAAGCTTCTTATTGCTTCTCAAATCTTTGTGGGTGTGGCCGAAGTCCTATGAGTTTTCGGTTTTGGAGCTTCTAAACGGAAAAACACTACTTTAGCTTTTGGGATCCGGTTGCGGTTCTAGTTCTTATACCCAATCATAAACACGAGATCTAGTCATATTTGACTCCAAAAACACTAACCAAGCTTCTTATTGCTTCTCAAATCTTTGTGGGTGTGGCCGAAGTCCTATGAGTTTTCGGTTTTGGAGCTTCTAAACGGAAAAACACTACTTTAGCTTTTGGGATCCGGTTGCGGTTCTAGTTCTTATACCCAATCATAAACACGAGATCTAGTCATATTTGACTCCAAAAACACTAACCAAGCTTCTTATTGCTTCTCAAATCTTTGTGGGTGTGGCCGAAGTCCTATGAGTTTTCGGTTTTGGAGCTTCTAAACGGAAAAACACTACTTTAGCTTTTGGGATCCGGTTGCGGTTCTAGTTCTTATACCCAATCATAAACACGAGATCTAGTCATATTTGACTCCAAAAACACTAACCAAGCTTCTTATTGCTTCTCAAATCTTTGTGGGTGTGGCCGAAGTCCTATGAGTTTTCGGTTTTGGAGCTTCTAAACGGAAAAAGCACTACTTTAGCTTTTGGGATCCGGTTGCGGTTCTAGTTCTTATACCCAATCATAAACACGAGATCTAGTCATATTTGACTCCAAAAACACTAACCAAGCTTCTTATTGCTTCTCAAATCTTTGTGGGTGTGGCCGAAGTCCTATGAGTTTTCGGTTTTGGAGCTTCTAAACGGAAAAACACTACTTTAGCTTTTGGGATCCGGTTGCGGTTCTAGTTCTTATACCCAATCATAAACACGAGATCTAGTCATATTTGACTCCAAAAACACTAACCAAGCTTCTTATTGCTTCTCAAATCTTTGTGGGTGTGGCCGAAGTCCTATGAGTTTTCGGTTTTGGAGCTTCTAAACGGAAAAACACTACTTTAGCTTTTGGGATCCGGTTGCGGTTCTAGTTCTTATACCCAATCATAAACACGAGATCTAGTCATATTTGACTCCAAAAACACTAACCAAGCTTCTTATTGCTTCTCAAATCTTTGTGGGTGTGGCCGAAGTCCTATGAGTTTTCGGTTTTGGAGCTTCTAAACGGAAAAACACTACTTTAGCTTTTGGGATCCGGTTGCGGTTCTAGTTCTTATACCCAATCATAAACACGAGATCTAGTCATATTTGACTCCAAAAACACTAACCAAGCTTCTTATTGCTTCTCAAATCTTTGTGGGTGTGGCCGAAGTCCTATGAGTTTTCGGTTTTGGAGCTTCTAAACGAAAAACACTACTTTAGCTTTTGGGATCCGGTTGCGGTTCTAGTTCTTATACCCAATCATAAACACGAGATCTAGTCATATTTGACTCCAAAAACACTAACCAAGCTTCGTATTGCTTCTCAAATCTTTGTGGGTGTGGCCGAAGTCCTATGAGTTTTCGGTTTTGGAGCTTCTAAACGGAAAAAGCACTAGTTTAGCTTTTGGGATCCGGTTGCGGTTCTAGTTCTTATACCCAATCATAAACACGAGATCTAGTCATATTTGACTCCAAAAACACTAACCAAGCTTCTTATTGCTTCTCAAATCTTTGTGGGTGTGGCCGAAGTCCTATGAGTTTTCGGTTTTGGAGCTTCTAAACGGAAAAACACTACTTTAGCTTTTGGGATCCGGTTGCGGTTCTAGTTCTTATACCCAATCATAAACACGAGATCTAGTCATATTTGACTCCAAAAACACTAACCAAGCTTCTTATTGCTTCTCAAATCTTTGTGGGTGTGGCCGAAGTCCTATGAGTTTTCGGTTTTGGAGCTTCTAAACGGAAAAACACTACTTTAGCTTTTGGGATCCGGTTGCGGTTCTAGTTCTTATACCCAATCATAAACACGAGATCTAGTCATATTTGACTCCAAAAACACTAACCAAGCTTCTTATTGCTTCTCAAATCTTTGTGGGTGTGGCCGAAGTCCTATGAGTTTTCGGTTTTGGAGCTTCTAAACGAAAAACACTACTTTAGCTTTTGGGATCCGGTTGCGGTTCTAGTTCTTATACCCAATCATAAACACGAGATCTAGTCATATTTGACTCCAAAAACACTAACCAAGCTTCTTATTGCTTCTCAAATCTTTGTGGGTGTGGCCGAAGTCCTATGAGTTTTCGGTTTTGGAGCTTCTAAACGGAAAAACACTACTTTAGCTTTTGGGATCCGGTTGCGGTTCTAGTTCTTATACCCAATCATAAACACGAGATCTAGTCATATTTGACTCCAAAAACACTAACCAAGCTTCTTATTGCTTCTCAAATCTTTGTGGGTGTGGCCGAAGTCCTATGAGTTTTCGGTTTTGGAGCTTCTAAACGGAAAAACACTACTTTAGCTTTTGGGATCCGGTTGCGGTTCTAGTTCTTATACCCAATCATAAACACGAGATCTAGTCATATTTGACTCCAAAAACACTAACCAAGCTTCTTATTGCTTCTCAAATCTTTGTGGGTGTGGCCGAAGTCCTATGAGTTTTCGGTTTTGGAGCTTCTAAACGGAAAAACACTACTTTAGCTTTTGGGATCCGGTTGCGGTTCTAGTTCTTATACCCAATCATAAACACGAGATCTAGTCATATTTGACTCCAAAAACACTAATCAAGCTTCGTATTGCTTCTCAAATCTTTGTGGGTGTGGCCGAAGTCCTATGAGTTTTCGGTTTTGGAGCTTCTAAACGGAAAAAGCACTAGTTTAGCTTTTGGGATCCGGTTGCGGTTCTAGTTCTTATACCCAATCATAAACACGAGATCTAGTCATATTTGACTCCAAAAACACTAACCAAGCTTCTTATTGCTTCTCAAATCTTTGTGGGTGTGGCCGAAGTCCTATGAGTTTTCGGTTTTGGAGCTTCTAAACAGAAAAACACTACTTTAGCTTTTGGGATCCGGTTGCGGTTCTAGTTCTTATACCCAATCATAAACACGAGATCTAGTCATATTTGACTCCAAAAACACTAACCAAGCTTCGTATTGCTTCTCAAATCTTTGTGGGTGTGGCCGAAGTCCTATGAGTTTTCGGTTTTGGAGCTTCTAAACGGAAAAAGCACTAGTTTAGCTTTTGGGATCCGGTTGCGGTTCTAGTTCTTATACCCAATCATAAACACGAGATCTAGTCATATTTGACTCCAAAAACACTAACCAAGCTTCTTATTGCTTCTCAAATCTTTGTGGGTGTGGCCGAAGTCCTATGAGTTTTCGGTTTTGGAGCTTCTAAACGGAAAAACACTACTTTAGCTTTTGGGATCCGGTTGCGGTTCTAGTTCTTATACCCAATCATAAACACGAGATCTAGTCATATTTGACTCCAAAAACACTAACCAAGCTTCTTATTGCTTCTCAAATCTTTGTGGGTGTGGCCGAAGTCCTATGAGTTTTCGGTTTTGGAGCTTCTAAACGGAAAAACACTACTTTAGCTTTTGGGATCCGGTTGCGGTTCTAGTTCTTATACCCAATCATAAACACGAGATCTAGTCATATTTGACTCCAAAAACACTAACCAAGCTTCTTATTGCTTCTCAAATCTTTGTGGGTGTGGCCGAAGTCCTATGAGTTTTCGGTTTTGGAGCTTCTAAACGGAAAAACACTACTTTAGCTTTTGGGATCCGGTTGCGGTTCTAGTTCTTATACCCAATCATAAACACGAGATCTAGTCATATTTGACTCCAAAAACACTAACCAAGCTTCTTATTGCTTCTCAAATCTTTGTGGGTATGGCCGAAGTCCTATGAGTTTTCGGTTTTGGAGCTTCTAAACGGAAAAACACTACTTTAGCTTTTGGGATCCGGTTGCGGTTCTAGTTCTTATACCCAATCATAAACACGAGATCTAGTCATATTTGACTCCAAAAACACTAACCAGGCTTCTTATTGCTTCTCAAATCTTTGTGGGTGTGGCCGAAGTCCTATGAGTTTTCTGTTTTGGAGCTTCTAAACAGAAAAACACTACTTTAGCTTTTGGGATCCGGTTGCCGGTTCTAGTTCTTATACCCAATCATAAACACGAGATCTAGTCATATTTGACTCCAAAAACACTAACCAAGCTTCTTATTGCTTCTCAAATCTTTGTGGGTGTGGCCGAAGTCCTATGAGTTTTCGGTTTTGGAGCTTCTAAACAGGAAAAACACTACTTTAGCTTTTGGGATCCGGTTGCAGGTTCTAGTTCTTATACCCAATCATAAACACCGAGATCTAGTCATATTTGACTCCAAAAACACTAACCAAGCTTCTTATTGCTTCTCAAATCTTTGTGGGTGTGGCCGAAGTCCTATGAGTTTTCGGTTTTGGAGCTTCTAAACGGAAAAACACTACTTTATCTTTTGGGATCCGGTTGCGGTTCTAGTTCTTATACCCAATCATAAACACGAGATCTAGTCATATTTGACTCCAAAAACACTAACCAAGCTTCTTATTGCTTCTCAAATCTTTATGGGTATGGCCGAAGTCCTATAAGTTTTCGGTTTTGGAGCTTCTAAACGGAAAAACACTACTTTAGCTTTTGGGATCCGGTTGTGGTTCTTGATATCTCTGTATTTTACCTCTTTTTAGCATACATTTGCTATGCATTTAGCTTAGTATTCACTCTTATTTACTATCATTTGTAGTCATTTTGCATCAGTTTGCATACTTAGAGTATTCTACATTAGCATAGCATGCGTTCTTGCATTTTGGAGTTATATCAGGTACATTCAGGTACTAAGGAGCAGTGCCAGAGCAGTGTACTCGAGCAGTGCTAGAGCAGTGTTCCAGAGCAGTGCCAGAGCAGTTCCAGAGCAGTGTACTCGAGCAGTGCTAGAGCAGTGTTCCAGAGCAGTGCCAGAGCAGTGCCAGAGTAGTGTACTCGAGCAGTGTACTCGAGCAGAACCAGAGCAGAGCCAGAGCAGTGCCAGAGCAGCTGCAGAGAGACCACATCCTACTCGAGTAGGTACTCGAGTATCCTACTCGAGTTCACCTGAGAGCTTGACTCGAGCAAGTTGCAAACTTTGAAGAATGGTCTACTCGACCAAGCCACTCGAGTACCAACTCGAGTAGACCTTAAACCGACTTTCTATTTTGTCATTTTGTGTATTAGGGTTTTCTACTTTCACTATAAATAGACCTCTTAGGGCTTTGCCCAAAGAATCTCGTTTTTAGCCTTTGAGCAATATTTTCTGCAAACTTTTGTAATCCAAATTACTTTTGATCCTTTGAGTTTTTGCAATTATTTCCTTCTTCAAAGTTGTTAATCTCCTCTTGATCTATAACATATGAAGTTTTTAGCGATTTCTGGGTTTGTGCAATTTTCTGGGTTTGTGTTCTTGAGCATGTCTGAGTAGTGGATTAGGGTTCTTGAGGATGGGTTAGATTAGGTGTGGAATCCTTAGTATATTTAGGTGATTAAGTGTAGAATTGCTTGATTTCCCTTCTGGTTTAGTAGATCTTAATGCTATTTCTTCTCTGATCAATTGGAAATAGATCTCAGACATTTCCATGCCCACAAGGTGTTTGATGAAATGTCTGAACAAACTTTTCCAGAGATTTGCATACTCTAGCCCAAGAGATTGGATGTTTAGAATGCTTATTGACTAGATTAGATTGAATCATAATGCCTGCTAGGTTATATTTCTTCAATGAGAATTGAGTATGAAAGTGATTTAGCTTGAGAATCTCTGTCACGAGAGTGGATTGATTTGTATTCGAATCTATTGTCTAGGGATAGCTTGATTGAGTTTGTTAACCACCTAGGTAGACTAAGGAGACTGCTATAATCGATTACCCTATCCTCAAGACCTTTTATCTCTTTTGATTGCTTATCTCTTACTTGTTGCTTACCTATTGTTTACTTGCTGTATTGCTGTTTAGTATTGATAGCTATCTCTCTTTATGCATGATCGTTCCTGTTCTGTAGTTTTATCGTTTTTATGCATGATCACTTAGAATTGCTAGATAACAAAACACTATTCTGCTTGGCTTGACTTAGTTATCTCTGAGCATATCTTGATTGATAGTAAGAGCACCTGATTGGATTGATAACCTCTTATACTGCAATGACATGAAAGTATATTAGGGTAATTGATAGTGAAAATCCTAGTATCAATTTGGCGCCGTTGCCATTTGGGTGTCTGCTTGTTACATTCAAGATTTTAGAATTGCTAAGATCAAGTTCTTTCTTTATTTTGGTTACTAACTACTCTCTTCAACTGCTTGTTTTTGTGTTCCAGGCACTAGCTCGAGTACAAACTCAACACGTGCATGCAAACTCGTTCCAAAGGTTCTGACAATCTCATCAGCTACAGAGACAACATCAATCGTTTAGCTCGCGAGTTGAGAGAGCGTAGAGACAGAGACGGTTGTGAACCGCACAATCCAGTAGCCATGGAACCACAAGATCAAGATAATCACGGAGTTGGTATACCACGGAACATTGGTGATGGTGATGCACCACGCAACCATCAACAGAGACAGGGCATCGTTCCACCTCCTGTCCAGAACAACAATTTCGAGATCAAGAGTGGATTGATCTCAATGATACAAGGTAACAAGTTTCATGGGTTGCCTCTGGAAGATCCCTTGGATCACTTGGATAATTTTGATAGGCTCTGCAGCCTCACCAAGATAAATGGTGTTAGTGAGGACAGTTTCAAGCTGCGTCTGTTTCCCTTCTCACTGGGCGACAAAGCACACCACTGGGAGAAAACACTACCTGCTGGCTCCATCACATCTTGGGACGATTGCAAGAAGGCCTTCTTAACTAAGTTCTTCTCAAATTCAAGAACCGCTCGTCTAAGGAATGAAATCTCCAGTTTCACCCAAAAGCAGTCTGAATCCATTTGTGAGGCCTGGGAGAGATTCAAAGGCTACACTATACAGTGTCCACACCATGGTTTCAAGAAGGCTTCACTACTCAGCACACTCTACAGGGGAGTTTTGCCCAAGATCAGAATGTTGCTAGACACTGCCTCTAATGGGAATTTCTTGAACAAGGATGTTGAGGAAGGCTGGGAATTGATAGAGAACTTAGCTCTATCCGATGGTAACTATAATGAGGATTTTGATCGCTCCAACAGAGGTATTGGAGATTTGGATGCGAAGCATAGTAAAGATATCAAGGCTCTCAACGATAAGTTGGATAAGATTCTGCTTACTCAACAGAAGCAAGTCCACTATATCACTGAAGAAGAGCACTATCAAATCCAAGAAGGGGAGAATACTCAGGATGCAGAAGTTAGCTACATTCAGAACCAAGGTGGCTACAACAAGGGCTACAACCCCTACAAGCCTGCTCATCCTAATCTATCTTACCGGAGCACGAACGTTGCAAACCCTCAGGATCAGGTTTACCCTCAGCAACAACAGAACCAGTCCAAGCCATTCGTTCCATACAATCAAGGATTTGTCCCAAAGCAGCAGTTTAGTGGAGGTTATCAACAACATAATCCACCACCCGGTTTTGCACAGCAACACAACAAGCTCCACCTGCACAAGCTCCAGACATGCAGCAAATGTTTCAGCAGATTCTACAAGGTCAAGCAGCTGGTACTATAGCTATTAGAGAAGAAATTGGCTGAGATTCACAACAAAGTAGACTGCTACCTTCAATGATCTCAATATCAAGTTTGAGGCTATAAACTCCAGGATTGAAGTACGTGGAGAGCCAAGTTGCTTCTACTTCTGCACCTAAGAATCTCGGACAACTACCCGGGAAAGCTATTCAGAATCAGAAGGAATATGTTAATGCCATTCGCCTTCGCAGTGGTCGAGAGCTGCAAACTCGACCTAGCATAGCTCCTGTCACTGAGGACAGTGAGATTCAAGAGGGGAGGATTTCATTCATACATGAAACTCAAGTCAATGACACCACTAAGCTCGACCAAGATGCTGCACCTAGTGATCAAGCTAAGAGCCCCCAGATCAAAGAACCAGTTGTTGATAAGAGTAAGAAGAAAGCTTTTATCCCACCACCATACAAGCCCAAAATACCATTCCCAGGAAGATTCAAAGAGGGACATCATTGAGAAGTACAGAGCAATGTTTGCTAAGCACATCAAAGAGTTAGAAGCCAGGATGCCTCTCATCGATGCTTATGAGCTGATACCAGACTCTCACAAGTACTTCAAAGATATGGTAATGGAGAGAATTAAGGAAGTGCAAGGGATGGCTATGGAGAGTCATGAGTGCAGTGAAATCATCCAAACGAAGATTATTCCCAAGAAATTGGGAGATCCTGGTTCGTTTACTTTACCTTGCTCTCTAGGCACTTTGGCCTTCAGTAACTGCCTCTGCGATCTAGGTGCTTTTAAAAGTCTCATGCCTCTCTCCGTGGCCAAGAGACTGGGTTTCAGCAAGTATAAACCTTGCAACATCTCCTTGATCCTGGCTGATGAGTCTGTCAGATTTCCTCATGGGTTATTAGAAGATTTGCCTATTAAGATTGGAAATGCTGAAATCCCTACAGACTTCATAGTGCTAGAAATGGATGAACCAAAAGATCCTTTAATCTTAGGAAGGCCCTTCTTAGCCACTGCTGGAGCTGTCATTGATGTTAAGAATGGGAAGATTGATCTTAATCTGGGAAATGATTTCACAATGAAGTTTGACATCAATGATGCCACGAGGAAGCCAACAATTGAAGGACAGACCTTCGTAGTTAAGGTAATGGATTGCCTAGCTGATGAACAGCTAGAGGAGGTTGCTGAGGAAGATCACCAAAAAACTTCTTTGACTAAGAGTGGTGAAGCAGGATATCTTCCCACTGAAACCTTGAGATGTGGTAAGTCACTAGATTCACACAAGGAAGTAGCAGGGTCAGAGGTCTTTAAGGGCTTGATTGAGTCAAAAACAGAGGTTAAGGTGGCATATGAAGCAAGCTCAACATATGCTCAACCAGCTGACTCGAGTATACACTTGAGCACGTCTTCAACTAGTCTGGAGAACTCTACCTCGATCAAACATCGTGATAAGCTGCTAGAGTCTAGCAATTCTGCTCCAGATGGCTGGTTAGAACTCAAGGAGAGGTCCAAATGGCAGGATAAAGCCATAAAGGAGCTAACAGGCACTGTGAGAGAGCTGAAGGATCAAATCAAGAAGCTCCATGGGAAAGCCAACCAAGTACCACTCCAAATCAAGGACGTCCCTAATGATGAAGCATCTACTCTGGTCAGTAAAAAGACCATAGAAGAAGACTATCCAGTTGATCAACAAGAAGCTTACTATGAGAAAAGGGCCATTCAGTACTCAACTGCAGATTTGTCAAGCGAGCATGCTAAGTTTGATGATTCATCCACCCGCATGACTAGAGGAGACCTCATTTCCTCTCTACAATCCACCCTAAGCTTATTCAGTGTGAGAAGTCAAGCTAAAGACTTTAAACAAGCTCACTTGGGAGGAATTCCCATGTTTATCTCTGTAAATATGCTTTATTTCTTGTTATTTTTAATGTGTTTCTTTAGTGTTTTTGATTTACAGGCAAAAAGAGGAGGGTTTTGGTTCAGGAAAAGCTCAGGAAAATTTTTCTGCAGAAACGGTATAGTACTCGAGTACTGTACTCGAACAAGCCACTCGAGCAGCAACCAGAGCACCAATTCGAGCAACCAGAGTAGCAACCAGATCACACTGTTCCGAGCTCATCCCAGCCAGTACCTTGGAGCTACACGAGTGAGAGCATGGATGACTATGTCTCTGCTTTTCTTCACCTAGGCCAGGTAAGGACTCCACTACACCATTGTTTATACCATCTTTCATTTTGTTTCTCTGTTGGTTTGCCCTGAGTACTCTCTTCCAAGCTTTTGTTACACAGAGGACTGTGTAATTTAAGTTTGGGGGAGGGCTCAGGGAGTATTTGACATTGTGTTTTGTTTTCTTATCTCAAATTTTGCATCATTGCATCTAAGGCATAGAAAATCCATAAAAATTTGAAATTTTTCGAAAATGATTTCACAAAAACAGAGTGTTCATATAGCTTGCATTGTCATTTTAGGATTGTTTTAGTATGTTTTCACTTAGGGCTGTTGCATCATGCATTTGCATTGGAGATTATGATGATTGCAACCTTGTAAATATGCTTATTCACTAAGTAGAACTCAGTGCCCAGGTTGTTAGTTCTCTAATGCATAATCGACTGAACTTGAAGTAAGACCGCACCATCTTTTGAATTCAACGCTTGACTTTCTTGTTCTTAGTCGAATCTCGCTTTGATCTGATGTCATTCCCTATCAATTTGAACTTGAATTTTGACTTATAATTATCATGACTGTGCATTGTGCTATGAACTCATGGATACCTTAAAATACTTGGACTTTCTTTTACCTTTTGATCACTCTTGCTAGTCCAAGTAGCTGACTCCCATCTTTGGAGCAGTTATTCCCTACCCTTAGCCCTAACCTTCTTTCAAGCCATTTATCATTTGTGTGTGAATGTGAGGCCTTATTTCGATTGAGCTTGGTAGAAAGTGTTAGGTCTGTAACGACAAGGATAGTATCTCATGTAGTTCTAGTTCACGTTATCTGGACCTAGATAGGACTAGGTGGGTGCTTAATTCTGGGTTTGGGATGTGCTTAAAAGAAAGAAAAGGTTGTGATCATCACTGAAAGAAAAGAAAAGGGAAAATGAGTCCTTAGGAGAAAGTAGCTAAAGAAAAATAAAGTCTAGTAAAGGATTTGGGAATGTTAAAGTAAAGAAAAGGGTTCTGTAATACATTAAAGAGAAAGGGCCAAAAAGCCTATGTGTTATAAGAAGAAAAGAAAGGGAACCATAGTTGTTAAAGAAACCCTAATCCGCTAGACAAGAGCAAAGAAAGAAAAGCTTCTCCTAGGGATAGAAAGCAAAGAAAAGAAAAGAATGATGTGAGTAGAGTCTAGAAATACTTTGATTACAAAAGGGTAGAGTTAAGTTCATGTTCTGGGATTAGAAATAGGACCTCCATTCGGGTTGATATTGATTACATTCTGGGTAGATGGGGTCTTATCCTTGTATGCATAACTTGATACTCACCTTTAGCATTCTACTAAAGCTCAATCATTCTTGAGAGATCCCCTGTGACGATTTAAACCAGATCTTTAAGGGACCATCTTTGTCTCTAGACCTCTACCCTTAAGCCAAATGTGTTCATATCCACTGCATAGTATGATTCACGGTTCCTACTTAATCAATGTTAAAGGGAATGTGCTGATTTGAATGCTTGAATTGATTAAGGCAGAGGTTAGGTTGAGATGTGAAGGAGATGGCTAATGTTTTTAAGTAGAGATCAGTCAACCTTGCATTCTAGAATTAGCAACCTGGACATTGAATTCACTTACTCTATATGCATGTTTTGGTTCTGAATCCCCACCTTCAAACCTCTTCTCCAGCTTAGTTCTATTTGTTTGCTTGAGGGCAAGCAAAAGCTAAGTTTGGGGGAGTTTATATCTCTGTATTTTACCTCTTTTTAGCATACATTTGCTATGCATTTAGCTTAGTATTCACTCTTATTTACTGTCATTTGTAGTCATTTTGCATCACTTTGCATACTTAGAGTATTCTACATTAGCATAGCATGCGTTCTTGCATTTTGGAGTTATATCAGGTACATTCAGGTACTAAGGAGCAGTGCCAGAGCAGTGTACTCGAGCAGTGCTAGAGCAGTGTTCCAGAGCAGTGCCAGAGCAGTTCCAGAGCAGTGTACTCGAGTAGTGCTAGAGCAGTGTTCCAGAGCAGTGCCAGAGCAGTGCCAGAGTAGTGTACTCGAGCAGTGTACTCGAGCAGAACCAGAGCAGAGCCAGAGCAGTGCCAGAGCAGCTGCAGAGAGACCACATCCTACTCGAGTAGGTACTCGAGTATCCTACTCGAGTTCACCTGAGAGCTTGACTCGAGCAAGTTGCAAACTTTGAAGAATGGTCTACTCGACCAAGCCACTCGAGTACCAACTCGAGTAGACCTTAAACCGACTTTCTATTTTGTCATTTTGTGTATTAGGGTTTTCTACTTTCACTATAAATAGACCTCTTAGGGCTTTGCCCAAAAGAATCTCGTTTTTAGCCTCTGAGCAATATTTTCTGCAAACTTTTGTAATCCAAATTACTTTTGATCCTTTGAGTTTTTGCAATTCGTTTCTTCATCAAAGTTGTAGATCTCCTTCTCATCTATAACATACTTGCTTTTTAATGATTTCTGGGTTTGAAACGTTTTCTGGGTTTTATGCATGATGTTCTTCAGTGTTCTTGAGTAGTGGATTAGGGTTCTTGAGGATGGGTTAGATTAGGTGTGGAATCCTTAGTATATTTAGGTGGTTAAGTGTAGAATTGCTTGATTTCCCTTCTGGTTTAGTAGATCTTAATGCTATTTCTTCTCTGATCAATTGGAAATAGATCTCAGACATTTCCACACCCACAAGGTGTTTGATGAAATGTCTGAACAAACTTTTCCAGAGATTTGCATACTCTAGCCCAAGAGATTGGATGTTTAGAATGCTTATTGACTAGATTAGATTGAATCATAATGCCTGCTAGGTTATATTTCTTCAATGAGAATTGAGTATGAAAGTGATTTAGCTTGAGAATCTCTGTCACGAGAGTGGATTGATTTGTATTCGAATCTATTGTCTAGGGATAGCTTGATTGAGTTTGTTAACCACCTAGGTAGACTAAGGAGACTGCTATAATCGATTACCCTATCCTCAAGACCTTTTATCTCTTTTGATTTGCTTATCTCTTACTTGTTGCTTACCTATTGTTTACTTGCTGTATTGCTGTTTAGTATTGATAGCTATCTCTCTTTATGCATGATCGTTCCTGTTCTGTAGTTTTATCGTTTTTATGCATGATCACTTAGAATTGCTAGATAACAAAACAACATTCTGCTTGGCTTGACTTAGTTATCTCTAATCGCATCTTGATTGATAGTAAGAGCACCTGATTGGATTGATAACCTCTTATACTGCAATGACATGAAAGTATATTAGGGTAATTGATAGTGAAAATCCTAGTATCAGTTCTAGTTCTTATACCCAATCATAAACACGAGATCTAGTCATATTTGACTCCAAATACACTAACCAAGCTTCTTATTGCTTCTCAAATCTTTGTGGGTGTGGCCGAAGTCCTATGAGTTTTTGGTTTTGGAGCTTCTAAACGGAAAAACACTACTTTAGCTTTTGGGATCCGGTTGCGGTTCTAGTTCTTATACCCAATCATAAACACGAGATCTAGTCATATTTGACTCCAAAAACACTAACCAAGCTTCTTATTGCTTCTCAAATCTTTGTGGGTATGGCCGAAGTCCTATGAGTTTTCGGTTTTGGAGCTTCTAAACGGAAAAACACTACTTTAGATTTTGGGATCCGGTTGCGGTTCTAGTTCTTATACCCAATCATAAACACGAGATCTAGTCATATTTGACTCCAAAAACACTAACCAGGCTTCTTATTGCTTCTCAAATCTTTGTGGGTGTGGCCGAAGTCCTATGAGTTTTCGGTTTTGGAGCTTCTAAACAGAAAAACACTACTTTAGCTTTTGGGATCCGGTTGCAGGTTCTAGTTCTTATACCCAATCATAAACACGAGATCTAGTCATATTTGACTCCAAAAACACTAACCAAGGCTTCTTATTGCTTCTCAAATCTTTGTGGGTGTGGCCGAAGTCCTATGAGTTTTCTGTTTTGGAGCTTCTAAACAGAAAAACACTACTTTAGCTTTTGGGATCCGGTTGCAGGTTCTAGTTCTTATACCCAATCATAAACACGAGATCTAGTCATATTTGACTCCAAAAACACTAACCAAGCTTCTTATTGCTTCTCAAATCTTTGTGGGTGTGGCCGAAGTCCTATGAGTTTTCGGTTTTGGAGCTTCTAAACGGAAAAACACTACTTTAGCTTTTGGGATCCGGTTGCGGTTCTAGTTCTTATACCCAATCATAAACACGAGATCTAGTCATATTTGACTCCAAAAACACTAACCAAGCTTCTTATTGCTTCTCAAATCTTTGTGGGTGTGGCCGAAGTCCTATGAGTTTTCTGTTTTGGAGCTTCTAAACAGAAAAACACTACTTTAGCTTTTGGGATCCGGTTGCGGTTCTAGTTCTTATACCCAATCATAAACACGAGATCTAGTCATATTTGACTCCAAAAACACTAACCAAGCTTCTTATTGCTTCTCAAATCTTTGTGGGTGTGGCCGAAGTCCTATGAGTTTTCGGTTTTGGAGCTTCTAAACAGAAAAACACTACTTTAGCTTTTGGGATCCGGTTGCGGTTCTAGTTCTTATACCCAATCATAAACACGAGATCTAGTCATATTTGACTCCAAAAACACTAACCAAGCTTCTTATTGCTTCTCAAATCTTTGTGGGTGTGGCCGAAGTCCTATGAGTTTTCGGTTTTGGAGCTTCTAAACGGAAAAACACTACTTTAGCTTTTGGGATCCGGTTGCGGTTCTAGTTCTTATACCCAATCATAAACACGAGATCTAGTCATATTTGACTCCAAAAACACTAACCAAGCTTCTTATTGCTTCTCAAATCTTTGTGGGTGTGGCCGAAGTCCTATGAGTTTTCGGTTTTGGAGCTTCTAAACGGAAAAACACTACTTTAGCTTTTGGGATCCGGTTGCGGTTCTAGTTCTTATACCCAATCATAAACACGAGATCTAGTCATATTTGACTCCAAAAACACTAACCAAGCTTCTTATTGCTTCTCAAATCTTTGTGGGTGTGGCCGAAGTCCTATGAGTTTTCGGTTTTGGAGCTTCTAAACGGAAAAACACTACTTTAGCTTTTGGGATCCGGTTGCGGTTCTAGTTCTTATACCCAATCATAAACACGAGATCTAGTCATATTTGACTCCAAAAACACTAACCAAGCTTCTTATTGCTTCTCAAATCTTTGTGGGTGTGGCCGAAGTCCTATGAGTTTTCGGTTTTGGAGCTTCTAAACGGAAAAACACTACTTTAGCTTTTGGGATCCGGTTGCGGTTCTAGTTCTTATACCCAATCATAAACACGAGATCTAGTCATATTTGACTCCAAAAACACTAACCAAGCTTCTTATTGCTTCTCAAATCTTTGTGGGTGTGGCCGAAGTCCTATGAGTTTTCGGTTTTGGAGCTTCTAAACGGAAAAACACTACTTTAGCTTTTGGGATCCGGTTGCGGTTCTAGTTCTTATACCCAATCATAAACACGAGATCTAGTCATATTTGACTCCAAAAACACTAACCAAGCTTCTTATTGCTTCTCAAATCTTTGTGGGTGTGGCCGAAGTCCTATGAGTTTTCGGTTTTGGAGCTTCTAAACGGAAAAACACTACTTTAGCTTTTGGGATCCGGTTGCGGTTCTAGTTCTTATACCCAATCATAAACACGAGATCTAGTCATATTTGACTCCAAAAACACTAACCAAGCTTCTTATTGCTTCTCAAATCTTTGTGGGTGTGGCCGAAGTCCTATGAGTTTTCGGTTTTGGAGCTTCTAAACAGGAAAAACACTACTTTAGCTTTTGGGATCCGGTTGCGGTTCTAGTTCTTATACCCAATCATAAACACGAGATCTAGTCATATTTGACTCCAAAAACACTAACCAAGCTTCTTATTGCTTCTCAAATCTTTGTGGGTGTGGCCGAAGTCCTATGAGTTTTCGGTTTTGGAGCTTCTAAACGGAAAAACACTACTTTAGCTTTTGGGATCCGGTTGCGGTTCTAGTTCTTATACCCAATCATAAACACGAGATCTAGTCATATTTGACTCCAAAAACACTAACCAAGCTTCTTATTGCTTCTCAAATCTTTGTGGGTAGTGGCCGAAGTCCTATGAGTTTTCGGTTTTGGAGCTTCTAAACAGGAAAAACACTACTTTAGCTTTTGGGATCCGGTTGCGGTTCTAGTTCTTATACCCAATCATAAACACGAGATCTAGTCATATTTGACTCCAAAAACACTAACCAAGCTTCTTATTGCTTCTCAAATCTTTGTGGGTGTGGCCGAAGTCCTATGAGTTTTCGGTTTTGGAGCTTCTAAACGGAAAAAACACTACTTTAGCTTTTGGGATCCGGTTGCGGTTCTAGTTCTTATACCCAATCATAAACACGAGATCTAGTCATATTTGACTCCAAAAACACTAACCAAGCTTCTTATTGCTTCTCAAATCTTTGTGGGTGTGGCCGAAGTCCTATGAGTTTTCGGTTTTGGAGCTTCTAAACGGAAAAACACTACTTTAGCTTTTGGGATCCGGTTGCGGTTCTAGTTCTTATACCCAATCATAAACACGAGATCTAGTCATATTTGACTCCAAAAACACTAACCAAGCTTCTTATTGCTTCTCAAATCTTTGTGGGTGTGGCCGAAGTCCTATGAGTTTTCGGTTTTGGAGCTTCTAAACGGAAAAACACTACTTTAGCTTTTGGGATCCGGTTGCGGTTCTAGTTCTTATACCCAATCATAAACACGAGATCTAGTCATATTTGACTCCAAAAACACTAACCAAGCTTCTTATTGCTTCTCAAATCTTTGTGGGTGTGGCCGAAGTCCTATGAGTTTTCGGTTTTGGAGCTTCTAAACGGAAAAACACTACTTTAGCTTTTGGGATCCGGTTGCGGTTCTAGTTCTTATACCCAATCATAAACACGAGATCTAGTCATATTTGACTCCAAAAACACTAACCAAGCTTCTTATTGCTTCTCAAATCTTTGTGGGTGTGGCCGAAGTCCTATGAGTTTTCGGTTTTGGAGCTTCTAAACAGGAAAAACACTACTTTAGCTTTTGGGATCCGGTTGCGGTTCTAGTTCTTATACCCAATCATAAACACGAGATCTAGTCATATTTGACTCCAAAAACACTAACCAAGCTTCTTATTGCTTCTCAAATCTTTGTGGGTGTGGCCGAAGTCCTATGAGTTTTCGGTTTTGGAGCTTCTAAACGGAAAAACACTACTTTAGCTTTTGGGATCCGGTTGCGGTTCTAGTTCTTATACCCAATCATAAACACGAGATCTAGTCATATTTGACTCCAAAAACACTAACCAAGCTTCTTATTGCTTCTCAAATCTTTGTGGGTGTGGCCGAAGTCCTATGAGTTTTCGGTTTTGGAGCTTCTAAACGGAAAAACACTACTTTAGCTTTTGGGATCCGGTTGCGGTTCTAGTTCTTATACCCAATCATAAACACGAGATCTAGTCATATTTGACTCCAAAAACACTAACCAAGCTTCTTATTGCTTCTCAAATCTTTGTGGGTGTGGCCGAAGTCCTATGAGTTTTCGGTTTTGGAGCTTCTAAACGGAAAAACACTACTTTAGCTTTTGGGATCCGGTTGCGGTTCTAGTTCTTATACCCAATCATAAACACGAGATCTAGTCATATTTGACTCCAAAAACACTAACCAAGCTTCTTATTGCTTCTCAAATCTTTGTGGGTGTGGCCGAAGTCCTATGAGTTTTCGGTTTTGGAGCTTCTAAACGGAAAAACACTACTTTAGCTTTTGGGATCCGGTTGCGGTTCTAGTTCTTATACCCAATCATAAACACGAGATCTAGTCATATTTGACTCCAAAAACACTAACCAAGCTTCTTATTGCTTCTCAAATCTTTGTGGGTGTGGCCGAAGTCCTATGAGTTTTCGGTTTTGGAGCTTCTAAACGGAAAAACACTACTTTAGCTTTTGGGATCCGGTTGCGGTTCTAGTTCTTATACCCAATCATAAACACGAGATCTAGTCATATTTGACTCCAAAAACACTAACCAAGCTTCTTATTGCTTCTCAAATCTTTGTGGGTGTGGCCGAAGTCCTATGAGTTTTCGGTTTTGGAGCTTCTAAACGGAAAAACACTACTTTAGCTTTTGGGATCCGGTTGCGGTTCTAGTTCTTATACCCAATCATAAACACGAGATCTAGTCATATTTGACTCCAAAAACACTAACCAAGCTTCTTATTGCTTCTCAAATCTTTGTGGGTGTGGCCGAAGTCCTATGAGTTTTCGGTTTTGGAGCTTCTAAACGGAAAAACACTACTTTAGCTTTTGGGATCCGGTTGCGGTTCTAGTTCTTATACCCAATCATAAACACGAGATCTAGTCATATTTGACTCCAAAAACACTAACCAAGCTTCTTATTGCTTCTCAAATCTTTGTGGGTGTGGCCGAAGTCCTATGAGTTTTCGGTTTTGGAGCTTCTAAACAGGAAAAACACTACTTTAGCTTTTGGGATCCGGTTGCGGTTCTAGTTCTTATACCCAATCATAAACACGAGATCTAGTCATATTTGACTCCAAAAACACTAACCAAGCTTCTTATTGCTTCTCAAATCTTTGTGGGTGTGGCCGAAGTCCTATGAGTTTTCGGTTTTGGAGCTTCTAAACGGAAAAACACTACTTTAGCTTTTGGGATCCGGTTGCGGTTCTAGTTCTTATACCCAATCATAAACACGAGATCTAGTCATATTTGACTCCAAAAACACTAACCAAGCTTCTTATTGCTTCTCAAATCTTTGTGGGTGTGGCCGAAGTCCTATGAGTTTTCGGTTTTGGAGCTTCTAAACGGAAAAACACTACTTTAGCTTTTGGGATCCGGTTGCGGTTCTAGTTCTTATACCCAATCATAAACACGAGATCTAGTCATATTTGACTCCAAAAACACTAACCAAGCTTCTTATTGCTTCTCAAATCTTTGTGGGTGTGGCCGAAGTCCTATGAGTTTTCGGTTTTGGAGCTTCTAAACAGGAAAAACACTACTTTAGCTTTTGGGATCCGGTTGCGGTTCTAGTTCTTATACCCAATCATAAACACGAGATCTAGTCATATTTGACTCCAAAAACACTAACCAAGCTTCTTATTGCTTCTCAAATCTTTGTGGGTGTGGCCGAAGTCCTATGAGTTTTTCGGTTTTGGAGCTTCTAAACGGAAAAACACTACTTTAGCTTTTGGGATCCGGTTGCGGTTCTAGTTCTTATACCCAATCATAAACACGAGATCTAGTCATATTTGACTCCAAAAACACTAACCAAGCTTCTTATTGCTTCTCAAATCTTTGTGGGTGTGGCCGAAGTCCTATGAGTTTTCGGTTTTGGAGCTTCTAAACGGAAAAACACTACTTTAGCTTTTGGGATCCGGTTGCGGTTCTAGTTCTTATACCCAATCATAAACACGAGATCTAGTCATATTTGACTCCAAAAACACTAACCAAGCTTCTTATTGCTTCTCAAATCTTTGTGGGTGTGGCCGAAGTCCTATGAGTTTTCGGTTTTTGGAGCTTCTAAACGAGAAAAACACTACTTTAGCTTTTGGGATCCGGTTGCGGTTCTAGTTCTTATACCCAATCATAAACACGAGATCTAGTCATATTTGACTCCAAAAACACTAACCAAGCTTCTTATTGCTTCTCAAATCTTTGTGGGTGTGGCCGACGTCCTATGAGTTTTTCGGTTTTGGAGCTTCTAAACGGAAAAACACTACTTTAGCTTTTGGGATCCGGTTGCGGTTCTAGTTCTTATACCCAATCATAAACACGAGATCTAGTCATATTTGACTCCAAAAACACTAACCAAGCTTCTTATTGCTTCTCAAATCTTTGTGGGTGTGGCCGAAGTCCTATGAGTTTTCGGTTTTGGAGCTTCTAAACGGAAAAAACACTACTTTAGCTTTTGGGATCCGGTTGCGGTTCTAGTTCTTATACCCAATCATAAACACGAGATCTAGTCATATTTGACTCCAAAAACACTAACCAAGCTTCTTATTGCTTCTCAAATCTTGTGGGTGTGGCCGAAGTCCTATGAGTTTTCGGTTTTGGAGCTTCTAAACGGAAAAACACTACTTTAGCTTTTGGGATCCGGTTGCGGTTCTAGTTCTTATACCCAATCATAAACACGAGATCTAGTCATATTTGACTCCAAAAACACTAACCAAGCTTCTTATTGCTTCTCAAATCTTGTGGGTGATGGCCGAAGTCCTATGAGTTTTCGGTTTTGGAGCTTCTAAACGGAAAAACACTACTTTAGCTTTTGGGATCCGGTTGCGGTTCTAGTTTCTTATACCCAATCATAAACACGAGATCTAGTCATATTTGACTCCAAAAACACTAACCAAGCTTCTTATTGCTTCTCAAATCTTTGTGGGTGTGCCGAAGTCCTATGAGTTTTCGGTTTTGGAGCTTCTAAACGAAAAAACACTACTTTAGCTTTTGGGATCCGGTTGCGGTTCTAGTTCTTATACCCAATCATAAACACGAGATCTAGTCATATTTGACTCCAAAAACACTAACCAAGCTTCTTATGCTTCTCAAATCTTTGTGGGTGTGCGAAGTCCTATGAGTTTTCGGTTTTGGAGCTTCTAAACGGAAAAAACTACTTTAGCTTTTGGGATCCGGTTGCGGTTTCTAGTTCTTATACCCAATCATAAACACGAGATCTAGTCATATTTGACTCAAAAACACTAACCAAGCTTCTTATTGCTTCTCAAATCTTTGTGGGTGTGGCGAAAGTCCTATGAGTTTTCGGTTTGGAGCTTCTAAACGGAAAAACACTACTTTAGCTTTTGGGGATCCGGTTGCGGGTTCTAGTTCTTATACCCAATCATAAACACGAGATCTAGTCATAATTGACTCCAACAAACACTAACCAAGCTTCTGTATTGCTTCTCAAATCTTTGTGGGTGGCCGAAGTCCTATGATTTCTGGTTTGGAGCTTCTAAACGAAAAACAACTTTACTTAGCTTTTGGGATCCGGTTGCGGTTCTAGTTCTTATACCCAATCATAAACACGAGATCTAGTCATATTTGACTCCAAAAACACAACCAAGCTTCTTATTGCTTCTCAAATCTTGTGGGTGTGGCCGAACGTCCTATGAGTTTTCGGTTTTGGAGCTTCTAAACGGAAAAAACACTACTTTAGCTTTTGGGATCCGGTTGCGGTTCTAGTTCTTATACCCAATCATAAACACGAGATCTAGTCATATTGACTGCAAACACACTAACCAAGCTTCTTATTGCTTCTCAAATCTTTGTGGTGTATGGCCGAAGTC
>JAEFBK010000167.1:0-24291 GCA_019202795.1 Arabidopsis thaliana x Arabidopsis arenosa
GAAGTCCTATGATTTTCTTTTGGGAGCTTCTAATGGAAAAACACTACTTTAGCTTTTGGGATCCGGTTGGTGCTTCTAGTATAGTTTTCTAACCCAATCAATAACGACAAGGATCTTAGTCATATGTGACTGCAAAAACACTAACCAAGCTTCTTACTGCTTTCTCAATCTTTGTGGGGGTAGGCCGAAGTCCTATGAGTTTTCGGTTTTGGAGCTTCTAACGGAAAAAAAAACACTACTTTAGCTTTTGGGATTCCAGGTTGCGGTAGTTCTAGTTCTTAATTACCCAATCATTAAACCACAAGATCAGTGCATATTTGAACTCCAAAAACACTAACCAAGCCTTCTATTGCTTTCTCAAATCTTTGTGGTTGTGGCCGAAGTCCTATGAATTTTCGGTTTTTTGGAGCTTCTAAACTGGAAAAAACACTAACTTTAGCTTTTGGGAATCCGGTTTTGGTGTTCTAGTTTCTTATACCCAATCATAAACACAAGATCTCGTCATATTGACTGCCACAACACTAACCAGCTTCTATTGCCTTCTCATATCTTTGTGGTGTGGCCGAAGTCCTATGAGTTTTCGTTTTGGAGCTTCTAACGGAAAAACACTACTTTAGCTTTTGGGATCCGGTTGCGGTTCTAGTTCTTATACCCAATCATAAACACGAGATCTAGTCATATTTGACTCCAAAAACACTAACCAAGCTTCTTATTGCTTCTCAAATCTTTGTGGGTGTGGCCGAAGTCCTATGAGTTTCGGTTTGGAGCTTCTAAACGGAAAAAACACTACTTTAGCTTTTGGGATCCGGTTGCGTGTTCTAGTTCTTATACCCAATCATAACACGAGATCTAGTCATATTTGACTCCAAAAACACTAACCAAGCTTCTTATTGCTTCTCATATCTTTGTGGGTTGTGGCCGAAGTCCTATGAGTTTCGGTTTTGGAGCTTCTAAACGGAAAAACACTACTTTAGCTTTTGGGATCCGGTTGCGGTTCTAGTTCTTATACCCAATCATAACACAAGATCTAGTCATATTTGACTCCAAAAACACTAACCAAGCTTCTTATTGCTTCTCAAATCTTTGTGGGTGTGGCCGAAGTCCTATGAGTTTTCGGTTTTGGAGCTTCTAAACGGAAAAACACTACTTTAGCTTTGGGATCCGGTTGCGGTTCTAGTTCTTATACCCAATCATAAACACAAGATCTAGTCATATTTGACTCCAAAAACACTAACCAAGCTTCTTATTGCTTCTCAAATCTTTGTGGGTGTGGCCGAAGTCCTATGAGTTTTCGGTTTTGGAGCTTCTAAACGGAAAAACACTACTTTAGCTTTTGGGATCCGGTTGCGGTTCTAGTTCTTATACCCAATCATAAACACAAGATCTAGTCATATTTGACTCCAAAAACACTAACCAAGCTTCTTATTGCTTCTCAAATCTTTGTGGGTGTGGCCGAAGTCCTATGAGTTTTCGGTTTTGGAGCTTCTAAACGGAAAAACACTACTTTAGCTTTTGGGATCCGGTTGCGGTTCTAGTTCTTATACCCAATCATAAACACAAGATCTAGTCATATTTGACTCCAAAAACACTAACCAAGCTTCTTATTGCTTCTCAAATCTTTGTGGGTGTGGCCGAAGTCCTATGAGTTTTCGGTTTTGGAGCTTCTAAACGGAAAAACACTACTTTAGCTTTGGGATCCGGTTGCGGTTCTAGTTCTTATACCCAATCATAAACACGAGATCTAGTCATATTTGACTCCAAAAACACTAACCAAGCTTCTTATTGCTTCTCAAATCTTTGTGGGTGTGGCCGAAGTCCTATGAGTTTTCGGTTTTGGAGCTTCTAAACGAAAAAACACTACTTTAGCTTTTAGGGATCCGGTTGCGGTTCTAGTTCTTATACCCAATCATAAACACGAGATCTAGTCATATTTGACTCCAAAAACACTAACCAAGCTTCTTATTGCTTCTCAAATCTTTGTGGGTGTGGCCGAAGTCCTATGAGTTTTCGGTTTTGGAGCTTCTAAACGGAAAAACACTACTTTAGCTTTGGGATCCGGTTGCGGTTCTAGTTCTTATACCCAATCATAAACACAGATCTAGTCATATTTGACTCCAAAAACACTAACCAAGCTTCTTATTGCTTCTCAATCTTTGTGGGTATGGCCGAAGTCCTATGAGTTTTCGGTTTTGGAGCTTCTAAACGGAAAAACACTACTTTAGCTTTTGGGATCCGGTTGCGGTTCTAGTTCTTATACCCAATCATAAACACGAGATCTAGTCATATTTGACTCCAAAAACACTAACCAAGCTTCTTATTGCTTCTCAAATCTTTGTGGGTGTGGCCGAAGTCCTATGAGTTTTCGGTTTTGGAGCTTCTAAACGGAAAAACACTACTTTAGCTTTGGGATCCGGTTGCGGTTCTAGTTCTTATACCCAATCATAAACACAAGATCTAGTCATATTTGACTCCAAAAACACTAACCAAGCTTCTTATTGCTTCTCAAATCTTTGTGGGTGTGGCCGAAGTCCTATGAGTTTTCGGTTTTGGAGCTTCTAAACGGAAAAACACTACTTTAGCTTTTGGGATCCGGTTGCGGTTCTAGTTCTTATACCCAATCATAAACACAAGATCTAGTCATATTTGACTCCAAAAACACTAACCAAGCTTCTTATTGCTTCTCAAATCTTTGTGGGTGTGGCCGAAGTCCTATGAGTTTTCGGTTTTGGAGCTTCTAAACGGAAAAACACTACTTTAGCTTTTGGGATCCGGTTGGTGTTCTAGTTCTTATACCCAATCATAAACACAAGATCTAGTCATATTTGACTGCAAAACACACTAACCAAGCTTCTTACTGCTTCTCATATCTTTGTGGGTGTGGTCGAAGTCCTATGAGTTTTCGGTTTTGGAGCTTCTAAACGGAAAAAACACTACTTTAGCTTTTGGGATCCGGTTGCGGTTCTAGTTCTTATACCCAATCATAAACACAAGATCTAGTCATATTTGACTGCAAAAACACTAACCAAGCTTCTTACTTGCTTCTCATATCTTTGTGGGTGTAGGCCGAAGTCCTATGAGTTTTCGGTTTTGGAGCTTCTAAACGGAAAAACACTACTTTAGCTTTTGGGATCCGGTTGCGGTTCTAGTTCTTATACCCAATCATAAACACGAGATCTAGTCATATTTGACTCCAAAAACACTAACCAAGCTTCTTATTGCTTCTCAAATCTTTGTGGGTGTGGCCGAAGTCCTATGAGTTTTCGGTTTTGGAGCTTCTAAACGGAAAAACACTACTTTAGCTTTTGGGATCCGGTTGCGGTTCTAGTTCTTATACCCAATCATAAACACGAGATCTAGTCATATTTGACTCCAAAAACACTAACCAAGCTTCTTATTGCTTCTCAAATCTTTGTGGGTGTGGCCGAAGTCCTATGAGTTTTCGGTTTTGGAGCTTCTAAACGGAAAAACACTACTTTAGCTTTTGGGATCCGGTTGCGGTTCTAGTTCTTATACCCAATCATAAACACGAGATCTAGTCATATTTGACTCCAAAAACACTAACCAAGCTTCTTATTGCTTCTCAAATCTTTGTGGGTGTGGCCGAAGTCCTATGAGTTTTCGGTTTTGGAGCTTCTAAACGGAAAAACACTACTTTAGCTTTTGGGATCCGGTTGCGGTTCTAGTTCTTATACCCAATCATAAACACGAGATCTAGTCATATTTGACTCCAAAAACACTAACCAAGCTTCTTATTGCTTCTCAAATCTTTGTGGGTGTGGCCGAAGTCCTATGAGTTTTCGGTTTTGGAGCTTCTAAACGAAAAAACACTACTTTAGCTTTTAGGATCCGGTTGCGGTTCTAGTTCTTATACCCAATCATAAACACGATATCTAGTCATATTTGACTCCAAAAACACTAACCAAGCTTCTTATTGCTTCTCAAATCTTTGTGGGTGTGGCCGAAGTCCTATGAGTTTTCGGTTTTGGAGCTTCTAAACGGAAAAACACTACTTTAGCTTTTGGGATCCGGTTGCGGTTCTAGTTCTTATACCCAATCATAAACACGAGATCTAGTCATATTTGACTCCAAAAACACTAACCAAGCTTCTTATTGCTTCTCAAATCTTTGTGGGTGTGGCCGAAGTCCTATGAGTTTTCGGTTTTGGAGCTTCTAAACGGAAAAACACTATTTTAGCTTTTGGGATCCGGTTGCGGTTCTAGTTCTTATACCCAATCATAAACACGAGATCTAGTCATATTTGACTCCAAAAACACTAACCAAGCTTCTTATTGCTTCTCAAATCTTTGTGGGTGTGGCCGAAGTCCTATGAGTTTTCGGTTTTGGAGCTTCTAAACGGAAAAACACTACTTTAGCTTTTGGGATCCGGTTGCGGTTCTAGTTCTTATACCCAATCATAAACACGAGATCTAGTCATATTTGACTCCAAAAACACTAACCAAGCTTCTTATTGCTTCTCAAATCTTTGTGGGTGTGGCCGAAGTCCTATGAGTTTTCGGTTTTGGAGCTTCTAAACGGAAAAACACTACTTTAGCTTTTGGGATCCGGTTGCGGTTCTAGTTCTTATACCCAATCATAAACACGAGATCTAGTCATATTTGACTCCAAAAACACTAACCAAGCTTCTTATTGCTTCTCAAATCTTTGTGGGTGTGGCCGAAGTCCTATGAGTTTTCGGTTTTGGAGCTTCTAAACGGAAAAACACTACTTTAGCTTTTGGGATCCGGTTGCGGTTCTAGTTCTTATACCCAATCATAAACACGAGATCTAGTCATATTTGACTCCAAAAACACTAACCAAGCTTCTTATTGCTTCTCAAATCTTTGTGGGTGTGGCCGAAGTCCTATGAGTTTTCGGTTTTGGAGCTTCTAAACGGAAAAACACTACTTTAGCTTTTGGGATCCGGTTGCGGTTCTAGTTCTTATACCCAATCATAAACACGAGATCTAGTCATATTTGACTCCAAAAACACTAACCAAGCTTCTTATTGCTTCTCAAATCTTTGTGGGTGTGGCCGAAGTCCTATGAGTTTTCGGTTTTGGAGCTTCTAAACGGAAAAACACTACTTTAGCTTTTGGGATCCGGTTGCGGTTCTAGTTCTTATACCCAATCATAAACACGAGATCTAGTCATATTTGACTCCAAAAACACTAACCAAGCTTCTTATTGCTTCTCAAATCTTTGTGGGTGTGGCCGAAGTCCTATGAGTTTCGGTTTTGGAGCTTCTAAACGGAAAAACACTACTTTAGCTTTTGGGATCCGGTTGCGGTTCTAGTTCTTATACCCAATCATAAACACGAGATCTAGTCATATTTGACTCCAAAAACACTAACCAAGCTTCTTATTGCTTCTCAAATCTTTGTGGGTGTGGCCGAAGTCCTATGAGTTTTCGGTTTTGGAGCTTCTAAACGGAAAAACACTACTTTAGCTTTTGGGATCCGGTTGCGGTTCTAGTTCTTATACCCAATCATAAACACGAGATCTAGTCATATTTGACTCCAAAAACACTAACCAAGCTTCTTATTGCTTCTCAAATCTTTGTGGGTGTGGCCGAAGTCCTATGAGTTTTCGGTTTTGGAGCTTCTAAACGGAAAAACACTACTTTAGCTTTTGGGATCCGGTTGCGGTTCTAGTTCTTATACCCAATCATAAACACGAGATCTAGTCATATTTGACTCCAAAAACACTAACCAAGCTTCTTATTGCTTCTCAAATCTTTGTGGGTGTGGCCGAAGTCCTATGAGTTTTCGGTTTTGGAGCTTCTAAACGGAAAAACACTACTTTAGCTTTTGGGATCCGGTTGCGGTTCTAGTTCTTATACCCAATCATAAACACGAGATCTAGTCATATTTGACTCCAAAAACACTAACCAAGCTTCTTATTGCTTCTCAAATCTTTGTGGGTGTGGCCGAAGTCCTATGAGTTTTCGGTTTTGGAGCTTCTAAACGGAAAAACACTACTTTAGCTTTTGGGATCCGGTTGCGGTTCTAGTTCTTATACCCAATCATAAACACGAGATCTAGTCATATTTGACTCCAAAAACACTAACCAAGCTTCTTATGCTTCTCAAATCTTTGTGGGTGTGGCCGAAGTCCTATGAGTTTTCGGTTTTGGAGCTTCTAAACGGAAAAACACTACTTTAGCTTTTGGGATCCGGTTGCGGTTCTAGTTCTTATACCCAATCATAAACACGAGATCTAGTCATATTGACTCCAAAAACACTAACCAAGCTTCTTATTGCTTCTCAAATCTTTGTGGGTGTGGCCGAAGTCCTATGAGTTTTCGGTTTTGGAGCTTCTAAACGGAAAAACACTACTTTAGCTTTTGGGATCCGGTTGCGGTTCTAGTTCTTATACCCAATCATAAACACGAGATCTAGTCATATTTGACTCCAAAAACACTAACCAAGCTTCTTATGCTTCTCAAATCTTTGTGGGTGTGGCCGAAGTCCTATGAGTTTTCGGTTTTGGAGCTTCTAAACGGAAAAACACTACTTTAGCTTTTGGGATCCGGTTGCGGTTCTAGTTCTTATACCCAATCATAAACACGAGATCTAGTCATATTTGACTCCAAAAACACTAACCAAGCTTCTTATTGCTTCTCAAATCTTTGTGGGTGTGGCCGAAGTCCTATGAGTTTTCGGTTTTGGAGCTTCTAAACGAAAAAACACTTTAGCTTTTGGGATCCGGTTGGTTGTAAGAATGTGGAGATTAGGTTGCGAGAATGGGACTAAGATTGCGGAAAGAGTGAGAGATTAGAGAGAAAGAGATTTGATGATGAGAAGAGAGAAAGTATCTCTTCTTACTTAAAATGGCAATTACAAGGTTCCCTTTAAAGGGCTATACAAAAGGAATATCCAAGAGGATATGCTACTTATCTATGTACAACGGTCAAAGTAAAAAGCAAACCGCGTCATAAAGCAAGCCGCGTCCTTCCTCCTTTGAACGTGTAACGGCTATATGGGAAGGATCCGGAGGCTTCTAGAAGGCTCTTGGAGAGGAACCAAGGCTAAGGGGCCGAGAGAAAACCTCATGGGCCGAGCAAAACTTCAACCGTACGGACGGCCTTTCCCTCGTACCGCGGGTCGTACGCGGGTTAGTCTGATCGTCCCGCGGTACGGTCAGATTCCTTCTCAAACATTTTCACTCGACCCGAATACTTCCTTTCTTGATTCCTTCGACCCGAATGACTTCTCTTAGGTATTTGGTTCAATACTCCCCCTCAAGCTAACCATAGATGTATCTAGGTTAAGCTTGGATCCAAATTCAACCACCTCATTAAAAACCTTGGTGTAGAAAACCGCATGGGATAAAACTACACTCAAGGGAAAAAGAGTATGGGATATTTGGCTAAGAGGATCATGGCCGAGAGAGGTCAACGAGGCCAAGTTTGTGATGAATGTACTCACAAACTTTGGTGCTAGCTCCTTTGGTGAAGATGTCGGCCAATTGTTCTTCACTCTCGGTGTAGCAAGGTAAGATTACTCCAAGTTGAACTTGTTCTCGGACCTTGTGGCAATCTACTTCAATGTGCTTCGTTCTCTCATGGAACACTGAATTGGAGGCGATGTGAATGGCGGCTTGATTGTCGCAATGCATGGTGATTGGCTTTGGTGTGTCAATTCCGAAGTCTTTGAGGAGAGCTTTCAACCACATTAGTTCAGTTGTGAGCTTTCTCATGGCCCGGTACTCGGCTTCAGCACTTGAAAGGGAGACCACCTTTTGCTTCTTGCTTCTCCAAGTAACTAGGTTGCCACCAATGAATGTGCAATAGCCGGTGGTTGACCTTCTATCCTTCGTGTCTCCAGCATAGTCCGCATCACAATATCCCACTAGCTCCGTGTTTTTGTTGCATCCCATCCAAATGCCTTGACCCGGAGCTCCTTTGAGATATTTGAGGATGCGAGTCACCATGTTCCAATGATGTAGTGTGGGAGCTTGCATGTGTTGGCTCACTACATTCACAGCAAAGCAAATGTCAGGCCTAGTAATGGTTAGATAGATGAGCTTACCTACAAGTCTTCGATATTGTGTGACATCTTCGAAAGGCTTGTTGTCTAGCTCCCCCTTACGATTGGCCTTGTAGTCATCTTCCAAGGGAGTCTTAGCCGGTTTTGCTCCAAGTTTACCTACTTGACTAAGAAGATCAAGAGTGTACTTCCTTTGAGATAAGAAGAGACCTTCCTTTGATCTACAAACTTCTATCCCAAGGAAGTACTTTAGTTCACCAAGGTCTTTTATATCAAAAACACTCTTAAGAAAGGCTTTAGTTTCTTGAATCCCTACCTTGTCATTCCCGGAGATGATAATATCATCTACATAAACGAGAATGACTACTATACCTTCCTTGCTTGGTAGAGTGAAAAGAGTGTTGTCGGCTTCCGACTTCTTGAATCCTCTATCCAACAAGGTTGTGCTAAGCTTGTGGTACCAAGCTCTCGGGGATTGCTTCAAACCATAGATAGCTTTCTTGAGTTTAAAGACCTTCCCGGGTGCATTATGATCTTCAAGACCCGGTGGTGGCTTCATGTAGACTTCTTCTTCAAGTTCTCCTTGAAGAAAGGCGTTCTTAACATCCATTTGCCAAAGTTCCCACTCCAAGTTGGTAGCCAAAGATAGAACCACTCTAACCGTATGAAGCTTTGCAACCGGAGCAAACGTATCTCTATAGTCCTCCCCATACGTTTGAGTGAACCCTCTTGCAACAAGTCTAGCTTTGTAGCGTTCAATGTCCCCATTGCTCTTGTACTTGATAGTGAAGACCCATTTGGATGTCACCGCTTTCTTGCCTCTAGGTAGCTCTCCTTCTTCCCAAGTATGGTTGTGTTCCATAGCTTGTCTTTCGGCTGCTATAGCGTCTCTCCATACTTGATGTTGAATAGCTTCTTCATAAGTTTGAGGAATCCAATGCTGGTCAATTTGTCCAAGAAAGACTTGATGTTCTTCGGGAAAGTGAGCAATGGTACACACGGCTTGAATAGGGTGAGCCACGGCTTGACTATTGTAGTAGACTCGAGTATTCTTCCAATTTGATGGAGGGAACTTCAGTCTTTCACTTCTTCTTAGAGCTATAGGCGCTTCTTGAGATGTAGATCCTTCATTATGATCCGATGTAGACAAATTTTCCTCCTCGGATAAGGTAGTCTCTTCCTCATGATCACTTGGAATCTCTCCTTCTTCAAGAATGTTCTCTTGAATGTTTGCTTGAATGTTTTCTTCTTCTTGTAAATGTTCTTCTTCTTCATGTTGTGGATGTTTCTTGTTGTTGAGTAGGCTCCGGATTAGGATTTGGTGAGTTGGTGTGGCCTTGAGAGTTACTTACACCAAGTCTTTCCAAGATAATACGGAGATTGTTGGCTCTATCCGAAGGTGAATGGGTGAGATCTTGAATGTCTTCCCAATTCTTATCTTCATAGTAGCCTTTAGACTCAACAAACTTCACATCTCTAGAGACAAGAACTTTCTTTGTTTCCGGTATATAGCACTTGTATCCTTTTTGAGTGATTGAGTATCCAATAAACATGCCCTTGACACTCTTAGGTTCAAGCTTATTCCTTTGTTCACCTATAAGAACAAAGCAAACACAACCAAACACGCGTAAGTGATTGATAGACGGTTTATTCTTGTTAAGTACCTCAAAGGGAGAGGAGTCTTGTAGAATCTTAGTTGGTATCCGGTTGATCAAGTAGCAAGCTAGCACCACCGCATCACTCCAAAACCGTTTAGGTACATTGGTGTGAAACATCATGGATCGGGCTACTTCCATAAGGTGTCTATTCTTCCTCTCCGCTACTCCGTTTTGTTGTGGTGTATAAGGGCAGCTTGTTTGATGGATTATCCCGTGCTTGGCCAAATGTTGCTTGAAGGCATGACTTGTATATTCACCACCATTATCGGACCTAAAGATTTTGATCTTGGCATTGTAATGGTTAGTGACATAGTTTTGGAAATTAGTAAAAGCTTCAAGAACTCTATCCTTAGAAGGAAGCAATGTTAACCAAGTATATTTTGACTTCTCATCAATGAATGTGACAAAATATTTCTGATTTTCTCTAGATAAGCAAGGTGAAGTCCAAACATCCGAATGAACCAAATCAAAACAATTCTCATAGATAGTATTAGACTTGGGAAAAACAGATTTGCAATGTTTACCAAGAATACAAGCCTCACATTCATCATTCTTAAAAGAAATACTTGGTAACAAAAGACCTAAGGCACGAGAATGAGGATGACCTAATCTAGCATGCCAAATTGCATTATTCGCATAAACAAGAACAGAACTAAAGTGAGAGGCTAGAGGAGTTGAAAGCTTTGTATCTTCAAGAACATAAAGACCATCCTTTGTACCTCCATGACCAAGCACTCTACTAGTCTCAATATCCTGAAAATGAACATCATTAGGACCAAAGATAGCATAACAATTAAGATCGGTAGTAGCTTTCTTAACGGATAACAAGTTTGATGTGAAAGTAGGCATATAGAAAGCTTTAGACTTTTTGCTAAACAATTCTAAATCACCCAATCCTTTAACCGGAATTTTATCACCATTTGCAATTATGACATTTCCTAAAGCCGGTTCAATGTTTTTCATCAACTTAGAGTCACTAATCATATGGTGAGAGGCTCCCGAATCAACAATAAGCGGTTTTAAAGAACTAAGAGCATGATAAGCGTTACCGGAAGACTCTTTGAGAGCCTTGATGAGTGCATCGAGGTCAGAACGTCTCACTAGGTCGGAGGAAGCCATCATTGCGGCTCCATTTCCTCCCAAGGCTTGACTTGATGTTCCGGCTTGCTCTTGGCCTCCAAGGTTCCCTCCGGTAGCTTGATTTGCTCTCGGCTCCCTTCTTGCTGGCTTTAGGTGAGGGTGAAGGATCCAGCACTTCTCTTTGGCATGTCCACTCCTCTTGCAATGATCACACCATGGAGCTTTCCCGCGGTTGGCGTTGAAGTTCCCACGGTTGGCGGATGCAAGCTCGCTTGAGTTGCCCGAGACAAGCTCTCCTTTGCTACCAAATAACCCGAGAGATCCTTGCTCCTTTTGGATTTGAGAGCACACTTCTTCGAGGTTTTGGAGCTTGTCGGCACGGAGGAGATGCTTGATAGAGTCGTTGTACCCCGGGTTCAAGGTGAAGAGTAGGCCAAAGACCTTGTCTTGTTCACGCCTCTCGTTGATGACCGCCGGATCGAGAGTGTTGGGTCTCAACATCTCAAGCTCTGCCCAAAGAGACCGAAACTTCCCAAAATGTTGAGTAAACTCCATGTCTCCTTGAGTCAGCTCATTGATGGCTTTCTTGATCTCGAAAACCCGGCTTAGGTTGGATTGATTTCCAAACACATTTTGCAAAGTTTCCCAAAGATCCTTGGGAGTCTCACAATAGGAGTATCCTTCAAGGATTGATGCTTCAAGCGAGTTTTGGAGAACGGATAAGACCATTTGGTCTTCTTGAAACCACTTGTCTTCATCAACAAGGACGATCTCCAAGCCATCTTCGTTCGTGGTTGTCTCTCTTGGCGCTTCACTCTTGATGATGTGAGGCCAGAATCCACGACCGCACAAGATGGTCTTCATGGTTCTTGCCCAAAGCAAGTAGTTTCCTCCTTTGAGGGTAACCGGAGCACGAATCTTGGTGTTCTCCATGGTAAACAAGATTGAGAATCGAAAGAGTATGAAGATTGAAGAAGAAGAAGATTTGCAAAGAGAGTTTCGGAGAATAGAGTATGTGGAGCTTTTATGGCTCTGATACCATGTAAGAATGTGGAGATTAGGTTGCGAGAATGGGACTAAGTATTGCGGAAATGAGTGTGAGAGATTAGAGAGAAAGAGATTTGATGATGAGAAAGAGAGAGAGTATCTCTTCTTACTTGAAATGGCAAAATACAATGGTTCCCTTTAAAGGGCTTACAAAGAGGATATGCTAGAGCGAATATCCTAGCCTTATCTACAATTGTACTATAAAGCATAAAGTAAACCGCGTCATAAAGCAAGCCGCGTCTCCTTCCTCCTTTGAACGTGTAACGGCTATATGGGAAGGATCCGGAGGCTTCTAGAAGACTCTAGGAGAGAAACCAAGGCTAAGGGGCCGAGAGGAAACCTCATGGGCCGAGGCAAAACTTCAACCGTACGGACGGCCTTATTCCTTCGTACCGCACCGGCTGTACCGCGGGTCGTACCGCGGGTTAGTCTGATCGTCCCGCGGTACGGTCAGATTCCTTCTTAAACATTTTCACTCGACCCGAACACTTCCTTTCTTGATTCCACTTGACCCGAATGACTTCTCTTAATTATTTGGTTCAATACTTAATGCCTCTCAAAGCTTTGTGGGTGTGGCCGAAGTCCTATGAGTTTTTGGTTTTGGAGCTTCTAAACGGAAAAACACTACTTTAGCTTACGGGATCCGGTTGCCGTTCTAGTTCTTATACCCAATCATACAAACATTATCTAGTCATATTTGACTCCAAAAACACTAACCAAGCTTCTTATTTCCTCTCAAAGCTTTGTGGGTATGGCCCAAGTCCTATGAGTTTTGGTTTTGGAGTTTCTAAACGGAAAAACACTACTTTAGCTTACGGGATCCAGTTGCGGTTCTAGTTCTTATACCCAATCATACAAACGTTATCTAGTCATATTTGACTCCAAAAACACTAACCAAGCTTCTTATTGCCTCTCAAAGCTTTGTGGGTATGGCCCAAGTCCTATGAGTTTTGGTTTTGGAGTTTCTAAACGGAAAAACACTACTTTAGCTTACGGGATCCAGTATGCGGTTCTAGTTCTTATACCCAATCATACACACGTTATCTAGTCATATTTGACTCCAAAAACACTAACCAAGCTTCTTAATTGCCTCTCAAAGCTTTGTGGGTGTGGCCGAAGTCCTATGAGTTTTTGGTTTTGGAGCTTCTAAACCGGAAAAACACTACTTTAGCTTACGGGATCCGGTTGAGGTTCTAGTTCTTATACCCTATCATACACACGAGATCTAGTCATATTTGACTCCAAAAACATTAACCAAGCTTCTTAATGCCTCTCAAAGCTTTGTGGGTGTGGCCGAAGTCCTATGAGTTTTCGATTTTGGAGTTTCTAAACGGAAAAAACACTACTTTAGCTTACGGGATCAGGTTGCGGTTCTAGTTCTTATACCCAATCATACACACGTTATCTAGTCATATTTGACTCCAAAAACACTAACCAAGCTTCTTATGCCTCTCAAAGCTTTGTGGGTGTGGCCGAAGTCCTATGAGTTTTCGGTTTTGGAGCTTCTAAACGGAAAAACACTACTTTAGCTTTGGGATCCGGTTGCGGTTCTAGTTCTTATACCCAATCATAACACGAGATCTAGTCATATTTGACTCCAAAAACACTAACCAAGCTTCTTATTGCTTCTCAAATCTTTGTGGGTGTGGCCGAAGTCCTATGAGTTTTCGGTTTTGGAGCTTCTAAACGGAAAAACACTACTTTAGCTTTAGGGATCCGGTTGCGGTTCTAGTTCTTATACCCAATCATAAACACGAGATCTAGTCATATTTGACTCCAAAAACACTAACCAAGCTTCTTATTGCTTCTCAAATCTTTGTGGGTGTGGCCGAAGTCCTATGAGTTTTCGGTTTTGGAGCTTCTAAACGGAAAAACACTACTTTAGCTTTTGGGATCCGGTTGCGGTTCTAGTTCTTATACCCAATCATAAACACGAGATCTAGTCATATTTGACTCCAAAAACACTAACCAAGCTTCTTATTGCTTCTCAAATCTTTGTGGGTGTGGCCGAAGTCCTATGAGTTTTCGGTTTTGGAGCTTCTAAACGGAAAAACACTACTTTAGCTTTACGGGATCCGGTTGCGGTTCTAGTTCTTATACCCAATCATAACACGAGATCTAGTCATATTTGACTCCAAAAACACTAACCAAGCTTCTTATTGCCTTCTCAAATCTTTGTGGGTGTGGCCGAAGTCCTATGAGTTTTCGGTTTTGGAGCTTCTAAACGGAAAAACACTACTTTAGCTTTACGGGATCCGTTGCGGTTCTAGTTCTTATACCCAATCATAAACACGAGATCTAGTCATATTTGACTCCAAAAACACTAACCAAGCTTCTTATTGCTTCTCAAATCTTTGTGGGTGTGGCCGAAGTCCTATGAGTTTTCGGTTTTGGAGCTTCTAAACGGAAAAACACTACTTTAGCTTTACGGGATCCGGTTGCGGTTCTAGTTCTTATACCCAATCATAAACACGAGATCTAGTCATATTTGACTCCAAAAACACTAACCAAGCTTCTTATTGCTTCTCAAATCTTTGTGGGTGTGGCCGAAGTCCTATGAGTTTTCGGTTTTGGAGCTTCTAAACGGAAAAACACTACTTTAGCTTTTGGGATCCGGTTGCGGTTCTAGTTCTTATACCCAATCATAAACACGAGATCTAGTCATATTTGACTCCAAAAACACTAACCAAGCTTCTTATTGCTTCTCAAATCTTTGTGGGTGTGGCCGAAGTCCTATGAGTTTTCGGTTTTGGAGCTTCTAAACGGAAAAACACTACTTTAGCTTTTGGGATCCGGTTGCGGTTCTAGTTCTTATACCCAATCATAAACACGAGATCTAGTCATATTTGACTCCAAAAACACTAACCAAGCTTCTTATTGCTTCTCAAATCTTTGTGGGTGTGGCCGAAGTCCTATGAGTTTTCGGTTTTGGAGCTTCTAAACGGAAAAACACTACTTTAGCTTTTGGGATCCGGTTGCGGTTCTAGTTCTTATACCCAATCATACACACGTATCTAGTCATATTTGACTCCAAAAACACTAACCAAGCTTCTTATTGCCTTCTCAAATCTTTGTGGGTGTGGCCGAAGTCCTATGAGTTTTCGGTTTTGGAGCTTCTAAACGGAAAAACACTACTTTAGCTTACGGGATCCGGTTGCGGTTCTAGTTCTTATACCCAATCATACACACGATATCTAGTCATATTTGACTCCAAAAACACTAACCAAGCTTCTTATTGCCTCTCAAATCTTTGTGGGTGTGGCCGAAGTCCTATGAGTTTTCGGTTTTGGAGCTTCTAAACGGAAAAACACTACTTTAGCTTTACGGGATCCGGTTGCGGTTCTAGTTCTTATACCCAATCATACACACGATGATCTAGTCATATTTGACTCCAAAAACACTAACCAAGCTTCTTATTGCCTCTCAAATCTTTGTGGGTGTGGCCGAAGTCCTATGAGTTTTCGGTTTTGGAGCTTCTAAACGGAAAAACACTACTTTAGCTTACGGGATCCGGTTGCGGTTCTAGTTCTTATACCCAATCATAAACACGAGATCTAGTCATATTTGACTCCAAAAACACTAACCAAGCTTCTTATTGCTTCTCAAATCTTTGTGGGTGTGGCCGAAGTCCTATGAGTTTTCGGTTTTGGAGCTTCTAAACGGAAAAACACTACTTTAGCTTTTGGGATCCGGTTGCGGTTCTAGTTCTTATACCCAATCATAAACACGAGATCTAGTCATATTTGACTCCAAAAACACTAACCAAGCTTCTTATTGCTTCTCAAATCTTTGTGGGTGTGGCCGAAGTCCTATGAGTTTTCGGTTTTGGAGCTTCTAAACGGAAAAACACTACTTTAGCTTTTGGGATCCGGTTGCGGTTCTAGTTCTTATACCCAATCATAAACACGAGATCTAGTCATATTTGACTCCAAAAACACTAACCAAGCTTCTTATTGCTTCTCAAATCTTTGTGGGTGTGGCCGAAGTCCTATGAGTTTTCGGTTTTGGAGCTTCTAAACGGAAAAACACTACTTTAGCTTTGGGATCCGGTTGCGGTTCTAGTTCTTATACCCAATCATAAACACGAGATCTAGTCATATTTGACTCCAAAAACACTAACCAAGCTTCTTATTGCTTCTCAAATCTTTGTGGGTGTGGCCGAAGTCCTATGAGTTTTCGGTTTTGGAGCTTCTAAACGGAAAAACACTACTTTAGCTTTGGGATCCGGTTGCGGTTCTAGTTCTTATACCCAATCATAAACACGAGATCTAGTCATATTTGACTCCAAAAACACTAACCAAGCTTCTTATTGCTTCTCAAATCTTTGTGGGTGTGGCCGAAGTCCTATGAGTTTTCGGTTTTGGAGCTTCTAAACGGAAAAACACTACTTTAGCTTTGGGATCCGGTTGCGGTTCTAGTTCTTATACCCAATCATAAACACGAGATCTAGTCATATTTGACTCCAAAAACACTAACCAAGCTTCTTATTGCTTCTCAAATCTTTGTGGGTGTGGCCGAAGTCCTATGAGTTTTCGGTTTTGGAGCTTCTAAACGGAAAAACACTACTTTAGCTTTTGGGATCCGGTTGCGGTTCTAGTTCTTATACCCAATCATAAACACGAGATCTAGTCATATTTGACTCCAAAAACACTAACCAAGCTTCTTATTGCTTCTCAAATCTTTGTGGGTGTGGCCGAAGTCCTATGAGTTTTCGGTTTTGGAGCTTCTAAACGGAAAAACACTACTTTAGCTTTTGGGATCCGGTTGCGGTTCTAGTTCTTATACCCAATCATAAACACGAGATCTAGTCATATTTGACTCCAAAAACACTAACCAAGCTTCTTATTGCTTCTCAAATCTTTGTGGGTGTGGCCGAAGTCCTATGAGTTTTCGGTTTTGGAGCTTCTAAACGGAAAAACACTACTTTAGCTTTTGGGATCCGGTTGCGGTTCTAGTTCTTATACCCAATCATAAACACGAGATCTAGTCATATTTGACTCCAAAAACACTAACCAAGCTTCTTATTGCTTCTCAAATCTTTGTGGGTGTGGCCGAAGTCCTATGAGTTTTCGGTTTTGGAGCTTCTAAACGGAAAAACACTACTTTAGCTTTTGGGATCCGGTTGCGGTTCTAGTTCTTATACCCAATCATAAACACGAGATCTAGTCATATTTGACTCCAAAAACACTAACCAAGCTTCTTATTGCTTCTCAAATCTTTGTGGGTGTGGCCGAAGTCCTATGAGTTTTCGGTTTTGGAGCTTCTAAACGGAAAAACACTACTTTAGCTTTTGGGATCCGGTTGCGGTTCTAGTTCTTATACCCAATCATAAACACGAGATCTAGTCATATTTGACTCCAAAAACACTAACCAAGCTTCTTATTGCTTCTCAAATCTTTGTGGGTGTGGCCGAAGTCCTATGAGTTTTCGGTTTTGGAGCTTCTAAACGGAAAAACACTACTTTAGCTTTGGGATCCGGTTGCGGTTCTAGTTCTTATACCCAATCATAAACACGAGATCTAGTCATATTTGACTCCAAAAACACTAACCAAGCTTCTTATTGCTTCTCAAATCTTTGTGGGTGTGGCCGAAGTCCTATGAGTTTTCGGTTTTGGAGCTTCTAAACGGAAAAAACACTACTTTAGCTTACGGGATCCAGGTTGCGGTTCTAGTTCTTATACCCAATCATACACACGTTATCTAGTCATATTTGACTCCAAAAACACTAACCAAGCTTCTTATTGCCTCTCAAAGCTTTGTGGGTGTGGCCGAAGTCCTATGAGTTTTTGTTTTGGAGCTTCTAAACGGAAAAACACTACTTTAGCTTACGGGATCCGGTTGCGGTTCTAGTTCTTATACCCAATCATAAACACGTTATCTAGTCATATTTGACTCCAAAAACACTAACCAAGCTTCTTATTGCCTCTCAAAGCTTTGTGGGTGTGGCCGAAGTCCTATGAGTTTTGGTTTTGGAGCTTCTAAACGGAAAAACACTACTTTAGCTTACGGGATCCGGTTGCGGTTCTAGTTCTTATACCCAATCATACACACGATTATCTAGTCATATTTGACTCCAAAAACACTAACCAAGCTTCTTATTGCCTCTCAAAGCTTTGTGGGTGTGGCCGAAGTCCTATGAGTTTTCGGTTTTGGAGCTTCTAAACGGAAAAACACTACTTTAGCTTTTGGGATCCGGTTGCGGTTCTAGTTCTTATACCCAATCATAAACACGAGATCTAGTCATATTTGACTCCAAAAACACTAACCAAGCTTCTTATTGCTTCTCAAATCTTTGTGGGTGTGGCCGAAGTCCTATGAGTTTTCGGTTTTGGAGCTTCTAAACGGAAAAACACTACTTTAGCTTTTGGGATCCGGTTGCGGTTCTAGTTCTTATACCCAATCATAAACACGAGATCTAGTCATATTTGACTCCAAAAACACTAACCAAGCTTCTTATTGCTTCTCAAATCTTTGTGGGTGTGGCCGAAGTCCTATGAGTTTTTCGGTTTTGGAGCTTCTAAACGGAAAAACACTACTTTAGCTTTTGGGATCCGGTTGCGGTTCTAGTTCTTATACCCAATCATAAACACGAGATCTAGTCATATTTGACTCCAAAAACACTAACCAAGCTTCTTATTGCTTCTCAAATCTTTGTGGGTGTGGCCGAAGTCCTATGAGTTTTCGGTTTTGGAGCTTCTAAACGGAAAAACACTACTTTAGCTTTTGGGATCCGGTTGCGGTTCTAGTTCTTATACCCAATCATAAACACGAGATCTAGTCATATTTGACTCCAAAAACACTAACCAAGCTTCTTATTGCTTCTCAAATCTTTGTGGGTGTGGCCGAAGTCCTATGAGTTTTCGGTTTTGGAGCTTCTAAACGGAAAAACACTACTTTAGCTTTTGGGATCCGGTTGCGGTTCTAGTTCTTATACCCAATCATAAACACGAGATCTAGTCATATTTGACTCCAAAAACACTAACCAAGCTTCTTATTGCTTCTCAAATCTTTGTGGGTGTGGCCGAAGTCCTATGAGTTTTCGGTTTTGGAGCTTCTAAACGGAAAAACACTACTTTAGCTTTTGGGATCCGGTTGCGGTTCTAGTTCTTATACCCAATCATAAACACGAGATCTAGTCATATTTGACTCCAAAAACACTAACCAAGCTTCTTATTGCTTCTCAAATCTTTGTGGGTGTGGCCGAAGTCCTATGAGTTTTCGGTTTTGGAGCTTCTAAACGGAAAAACACTACTTTAGCTTTTGGGATCCGGTTGCGGTTCTAGTTCTTATACCCAATCATAAACACGAGATCTAGTCATATTTGACTCCAAAAACACTAACCAAGCTTCTTATTGCTTCTCAAATCTTTGTGGGTGTGGCCGAAGTCCTATGAGTTTTCGGTTTTGGAGCTTCTAAACGGAAAAACACTACTTTAGCTTTTGGGATCCGGTTGCGGTTCTAGTTCTTATACCCAATCATAAACACGAGATCTAGTCATATTTGACTCCAAAAACACTAACCAAGCTTCTTATTGCTTCTCAAATCTTTGTGGGTGTGGCCGAAGTCCTATGAGTTTTCGGTTTTGGAGCTTCTAAACGGAAAAACACTACTTTAGCTTTTGGGATCCGGTTGCGGTTCTAGTTCTTATACCCAATCATAAACACGAGATCTAGTCATATTTGACTCCAAAAACACTAACCAAGCTTCTTATTGCTTCTCAAATCTTTGTGGGTGTGGCCGAAGTCCTATGAGTTTTCGGTTTTGGAGCTTCTAAACGGAAAAAACACTACTTTAGCTTTTGGGATCCGGTTGCGGTTCTAGTTCTTATACCCAATCATAAACACGAGATCTAGTCATATTTGACTCCAAAAACACTAACCAAGCTTCTTATTGCTTCTCAAATCTTTGTGGGTGTGGCCGAAGTCCTATGAGTTTTCGGTTTTGGAGCTTCTAAACGGAAAAACACTACTTTAGCTTTTGGGATCCGGTTGCGGTTCTAGTTCTTATACCCAATCATAAACACGAGATCTAGTCATATTTGACTCCAAAAACACTAACCAAGCTTCTTATTGCTTCTCAAATCTTTGTGGGTGTGGCCGAAGTCCTATGAGTTTCGGTTTTGGAGCTTCTAAACGGAAAAAACACTACTTTAGCTTTTGGGATCCGGTTGCGGTTCTAGTTCTTATACCCAATCATAAACACGAGATCTAGTCATATTTGACTCCAAAAACACTAACCAAGCTTCTTATTGCTTCTCAAATCTTTGTGGGTGTGGCCGAAGTCCTATGAGTTTTCGGTTTTGGAGCTTCTAAACGGAAAAACACTACTTTAGCTTTTGGGATCCGGTTGCGGTTCTAGTTCTTATACCCAATCATAAACACGAGATCTAGTCATATTTGACTCCAAAAACACTAACCAAGCTTCTTATTGCTTCTCAAATCTTTGTGGGTGTGGCCGAAGTCCTATGAGTTTTCGGTTTTGGAGCTTCTAAACGGAAAAACACTACTTTAGCTTTTGGGATCCGGTTGCGGTTCTAGTTCTTATACCCAATCATAAACACGAGATCTAGTCATATTTGACTCCAAAAACACTAACCAAGCTTCTTATTGCTTCTCAAATCTTTGTGGGTGTGGCCGAAGTCCTATGAGTTTTCGGTTTTGGAGCTTCTAAACGGAAAAACACTACTTTAGCTTTTGGGATCCGGTTGCGGTTCTAGTTCTTATACCCAATCATAAACACGAGATCTAGTCATATTTGACTCCAAAAACACTAACCAAGCTTCTTATTGCTTCTCAAATCTTTGTGGGTGTGGCCGAAGTCCTATGAGTTTTCGGTTTTGGAGCTTCTAAACGGAAAAACACTACTTTAGCTTTTGGGATCCGGTTGCGGTTCTAGTTCTTATACCCAATCATAAACACGAGATCTAGTCATATTTGACTCCAAAAACACTAACCAAGCTTCTTATTGCTTCTCAAATCTTTGTGGGTGTGGCCGAAGTCCTATGAGTTTTCGGTTTTGGAGCTTCTAAACGGAAAAACACTACTTTAGCTTTTGGGATCCGGTTGCGGTTCTAGTTCTTATACCCAATCATAAACACGAGATCTAGTCATATTTGACTCCAAAAACACTAACCAAGCTTCTTATTGCTTCTCAAATCTTTGTGGGTGTGGCCGAAGTCCTATGAGTTTTCGGTTTTGGAGCTTCTAAACGGAAAAACACTACTTTAGCTTTTGGGATCCGGTTGCGGTTCTAGTTCTTATACCCAATCATAAACACGAGATCTAGTCATATTTGACTCCAAAAACACTAACCAAGCTTCTTATTGCTTCTCAAATCTTTGTGGGTGTGGCCGAAGTCCTATGAGTTTTCGGTTTTGGAGCTTCTAAACGGAAAAACACTACTTTAGCTTTGGGATCCGGTTGCGGTTCTAGTTCTTATACCCAATCATAAACACGAGATCTAGTCATATTTGACTCCAAAAACACTAACCAAGCTTCTTATTGCTTCTCAAATCTTTGTGGGTGTGGCCGAAGTCCTATGAGTTTTCGGTTTTGGAGCTTCTAAACGGAAAAACACTACTTTAGCTTTAGGGATCCGGTTGCGGTTCTAGTTCTTATACCCAATCATAAACACGAGATCTAGTCATATTTGACTCCAAAAACACTAACCAAGCTTCTTATTGCTTCTCAAATCTTTGTGGGTGTGGCCGAAGTCCTATGAGTTTTCGGTTTTGGAGCTTCTAAACGGAAAAACACTACTTTAGCTTTGGGATCCGGTTGCGGTTCTAGTTCTTATACCCAATCATAAACACGAGATCTAGTCATATTTGACTCCAAAAACACTAACCAAGCTTCTTATTGCTTCTCAAATCTTTGTGGGTGTGGCCGAAGTCCTATGAGTTTTCGGTTTTGGAGCTTCTAAACGGAAAAACACTACTTTAGCTTTTGGGATCCGGTTGCGGTTCTAGTTCTTATACCCAATCATAAACACGAGATCTAGTCATATTTGACTCCAAAAACACTAACCAAGCTTCTTATTGCTTCTCAAATCTTTGTGGGTGTGGCCGAAGTCCTATGAGTTTTCGGTTTTGGAGCTTCTAAACGGAAAAACACTACTTTAGCTTTTGGGATCCGGTTGCGGTTCTAGTTCTTATACCCAATCATAAACACGAGATCTAGTCATATTTGACTCCAAAAACACTAACCAAGCTTCTTATTGCTTCTCAAATCTTTGTGGGTGTGGCCGAAGTCCTATGAGTTTTCGGTTTTGGAGCTTCTAAACGGAAAAAACACTACTTTAGCTTTTGGGATCCGGTTGCGGTTCTAGTTCTTATACCCAATCATAAACACGAGATCTAGTCATATTTGACTCCAAAAACACTAACCAAGCTTCTTATTGCTTCTCAAATCTTTGTGGGTGTGGCCGAAGTCCTATGAGTTTTCGGTTTTGGAGCTTCTAAACGGAAAAACACTACTTTAGCTTTTGGGATCCGGTTGCGGTTCTAGTTCTTATACCCAATCATAAACACGAGATCTAGTCATATTTGACTCCAAAAACACTAACCAAGCTTCTTATTGCTTCTCAAATCTTTGTGGGTGTGGCCGAAGTCCTATGAGTTTTCGGTTTTGGAGCTTCTAAACGGAAAAACACTACTTTAGCTTTTGGGATCCGGTTGCGGTTCTAGTTCTTATACCCAATCATAAACACGAGATCTAGTCATATTTGACTCCAAAAACACTAACCAAGCTTCTTATTGCTTCTCAAATCTTTGTGGGTGTGGCCGAAGTCCTATGAGTTTTCGGTTTTGGAGCTTCTAAACGGAAAAACACTACTTTAGCTTTTGGGATCCGGTTGCGGTTCTAGTTCTTATACCCAATCATAAACACGAGATCTAGTCATATTTGACTCCAAAAACACTAACCAAGCTTCTTATTGCTTCTCAAATCTTTGTGGGTGTGGCCGAAGTCCTATGAGTTTTCGGTTTGGAGCTTCTAAACGGAAAAACACTACTTTAGCTTTTGGGATCCGGTTGCGGTTCTAGTTCTTATACCCAATCATAAACACGAGATCTAGTCATATTTGACTCCAAAAACACTAACCAAGCTTCTTATTGCTTCTCAAATCTTTGTGGGTGTGGCCGAAGTCCTATGAGTTTTCGGTTTTGGAGCTTCTAAACGGAAAAACACTACTTTAGCTTTTGGGATCCGGTTGCGGTTCTAGTTCTTATACCCAATCATAAACACGAGATCTAGTCATATTTGACTCCAAAAACACTAACCAAGCTTCTTATTGCTTCTCAAATCTTTGTGGGTGTGGCCGAAGTCCTATGAGTTTTCGGTTTTGGAGCTTCTAAACGGAAAAACACTACTTTAGCTTTTGGGATCCGGTTGCGGTTCTAGTTCTTATACCCAATCATAAACACGAGATCTAGTCATATTTGACTCCAAAAACACTAACCAAGCTTCTTATTGCTTCTCAAATCTTTGTGGGTGTGGCCGAAGTCCTATGAGTTTTCGGTTTTGGAGCTTCTAAACGGAAAAACACTACTTTAGCTTTAGGGATCCGGTTGCGGTTCTAGTTCTTATACCCAATCATAAACACGAGATCTAGTCATATTTGACTCCAAAAACACTAACCAAGCTTCTTATTGCCTTCTCAAATCTTTGTGGGTGTGGCCGAAGTCCTATGAGTTTTCGGTTTTGGAGCTTCTAAACGGAAAAACACTACTTTAGCTTTGGGATCCGGTTGCGGTTCTAGTTCTTATACCCAATCATAAACACGAGATCTAGTCATATTTGACTCCAAAAACACTAACCAAGCTTCTTATTGCCTTCTCAAATCTTTGTGGGTGTGGCCGAAGTCCTATGAGTTTTCGGTTTTGGAGCTTCTAAACGGAAAAACACTACTTTAGCTTTTGGGATCCGGTTGCGGTTCTAGTTCTTATACCCAATCATAAACACGAGATCTAGTCATATTTGACTCCAAAAACACTAACCAAGCTTCTTATTGCTTCTCAAATCTTTGTGGGTGTGGCCGAAGTCCTATGAGTTTTCGGTTTTGGAGCTTCTAAACGGAAAAACACTACTTTAGCTTTTGGATCCGGTTGCGGTTCTAGTTCTTATACCCAATCATAAACACGAGATCTAGTCATATTTGACTCCAAAAACACTAACCAAGCTTCTTATTGCTTCTCAAATCTTTGTGGGTGTGGCCGAAGTCCTATGAGTTTTCGGTTTTGGAGCTTCTAAACGGAAAAACACTACTTTAGCTTTTGGGATCCGGTTGCGGTTCTAGTTCTTATACCCAATCATAAACACGAGATCTAGTCATATTTGACTCCAAAAACACTAACCAAGCTTCTTATTGCTTCTCAAATCTTTGTGGGTGTGGCCGAAGTCCTATGAGTTTTTGGTTTTGGAGCTTCTAAACAGAAAAACACTACTTTAGCTTACGGGATCCGGTTACGGTTCTAGTTCTTATACCCAATCATACAAACGTTATCTAGTCATATTTGACTCC
>JAEFBK010000169.1:0-23976 GCA_019202795.1 Arabidopsis thaliana x Arabidopsis arenosa
ACTTAAACCTCGGTGAAGATTTCAAGATGACATTCGACATCACTAAGACGATGAAGAAACCTACCATTGACGGACAAGTGTTCTACATAGAAGAAATGGATCGTTTAGCTGACGAACTACTTGAAGAGCTTACTGAAGAAGATTACCTACAGAGTGCTCTTACCAAAGACGGAGAGATGGGTTCTTACACTTAGAGACATTGGGGTATAAGAAGCTGCTAGACTCCCATAAAGAAGAAGAATCATCAGAATGCTTTGAGAAGTTAGAGGTACCAGTTGCAGAAGTCAGTACAGTGGAAGAGGACGTTTCAGGACAGGCTCGACTACCTACTCTCGACCACAGTCGAGTAGGCCCTCCCAGTTCGAATTCTGAAGAAGTCCAGGGAGCAGACTCGACCAGCAAGCTCGACGACACGTCGAGATGGCCCTCTCCCACCTCAGATGACTGGTCTGAGCTCAAAGCACCTAAGGTAGACCTCAAACCACTTCCGCAAGGGCTAAGGTACGCGTTTCTCGGAACAAACTCTACTTACCCTGTGATCATAAATGCTGCATTGAATGATGATGAAGTGAATTTGCTGTTGTCTGAGCTTAGGAAGTATAGAAAAGCTATCGGTTATTCGTTGTCTGATATAAAATGAATTTCACCTAGCTTATGCAATCATAGAATTCACCTTGAAAACGAATCCTATTCTAGTATTGAACCACAGAGAAGGTTAAACCCTAACTTGAAAGAAGTGGTGAAAAAGGAAATTCTTAAATTGCTTGATGCTGATGTTATTTATCCAATCTCTGATAGTACATGGGTTTCACCTGTTCACTGTGTGCCTAAGAAGGGAGGAATGACTGTTGTTAGAAATGAAAAAGATGAATTAATTCCTACTAGGACTATAACCGGACATAGGATGTGTATCGACTATAGGAAATTAAACGCTGCATCTAGAAAAGATCATTTTCCTCTGCCATTCATTGATCAAATGCTAGAACGCTTAGCTAATCATCCATATTACTGCTTTCTTGACGGATATAGTGGTTTCTTTCAAATACCGATTCACCCTAATGATCAAGAAAAAACCACTTTTACATGTCCCTATGGAACTTTTGCCTATAAGAGAATGCCATTTGGTTTATGCAATGCTCCTGCAACTTTTCAGAGGTGTATGACCTCTATTTTCTCGGATTTGATCGAGGAGATGGTGGAGGTATTCATGGACGATTTTTCGGTCTATGGCTCCTCCTTCTCCTCATGTTTGTTGAATCTTTTGCAGGGTGTTGACCAGGTGTGAAGAGACTAATCTTGTTCTCAATTGGGAGAAGTGCCATTTTATGGTCAGAGAAGGCATTGTGTTGGGTCATAAGATATCTGAGAAGGGTATAGAGGTTGACAAGGGTAAAATTGAAGTGATGATGCAGTTACAGCCACCAAAGACAGTCAAAGACATCAGAAGTTTCCTTGGCCACGCTGGGTTCTACAGGGGGTTTATTAAAGATTTCTCCAAGATAGCCAGACCATTAACAAGATTTCTATGCAAAGAGGCGGAGTTCGAATTTGATGAAGATTGCCTCAAAGCTTTCCATACCATCAAGGAAGCTTTGGTAACTGCTCCTGTTGTTCAAGCTCCTAATTGGGACTATCCGTTCGAGATTATGTGTGACGCTTCAGATTACGCTGTGGGAGCTGTATTAGGCCAGAGAATCGACAAGAAACTTCACGTTATATACTACGCCAGCAGGACTCTAGATGAAGCCCAAGGAAGGTATGCAACAACGGAGAAGGAGCTTCTAGCTGTTGTATTTGCGTTTGAAAAGTTCAGGAGCTATTTGGTTGGATCAAAGGTCACTGTCTATACAGACCATGCTGCCCTGAGACATATATATGCCAAGAAGGACACTAAGCCGAGACTGTTAAGGTGGGATATTGCTTCTGCAAGAATTTGATATGGAAATAGTAGACAAGAAAGGGATTGAGAATGGTGCAGCTGACCATCTTTCAAGAATGAGAATGGAAGAAGCTACTCCGATAGATGATTCAATGCCTGAAGAGCAGCTGTTGGCAGTCAAGTGCTATAAACTGGCATACAACAAGAAGGAATTCGAAGAAGCTTGTGCTGTCAAGGAAGAAGAGTTTCCATGGTATGCTGACATTGTGAATTATCTTATCTGTGGAGAGATCCCCAAATACCTTGATGCTTACCAGAAGAAGAAGTTCTTTAGAGACATCAACCACTACTACTGGGATGAACCCTATTTGTATAAGAAGGGTACTGATGGCCTATTTAGAAGGTGTATTGCTGAAGAGGAAGTTCAAGGAGTGCTGGAACACTGTCATGGTTCTGCTTATGGCGGTCACTTTGCTACCTTCAAGACAGTACAGAAGGTTCTTCAAGCTGGCCTTTGGTGGCCTTCCATGTTTAAAGATGCATATGGATTCATTGCTAAATGTGATCCCTGCCAGAGAATGGGGAACATCACCAGGAGGAATGAAATGCCACAGAACCCGATCCTAGAGGTAGAAGTCTTTGATGTGTGGGGAATTGATTTCATGGGACCATTCAATCCTGCTTCCTATGGTAATAAGTACATCCTAGTTGCTGTAGACTACGTCTCCAAATGGGTTGAAGCCATTGCATCTCCAACTAATGATCATAAGGTTGTCTTAAAGCTGTTTAAGAGCATCATATTCCCAAGATTTGGTATCCCTAAGGCTGTGATCAGTGATGGAGGTTCTCATTTTATCAACAAGGTCTTTGAGAGTCTGTTAAAGAAGCACGGTGTAAAACACAAGGTAGCTACTCCCTATCATCCTCAGACTAGCGGGCAAGTAGAAGTATCCAACCGTCAGATCAAGGCCATACTCGCAAGAGTTGTTGGTGTTTCAAAGAGAGACTGGTCTGCCAAGCTAGATGATACACTTTGGGCTTACCGGACTGCATTCAAGACGCCAATTGGAAGGACTCCATTTCAGATGCTGTACGGGAAGTCATGTCATCTTCCAGTAGAGGTAGAGTACAAGGCAATCTGGGCTACTAAGTTGCTGAATTTGGATATTAAAGAAGCTCAAGAGAAGAGATCGGTTGACCTGCACGAACTTGAGGAAATAAGGCTTGAAGCTTATGAGAGTTCAAAGGTGTACAAGGAAAGAACAAAAGCTTTCCATGACAAGAAGATTGCACCAAAAGACTTCAAGGCTGGAGACCAAGTGTTGCTGTTCAACTCCAGACTCAAGCTATTTCCGGGAAAGCTCAAATCAAGGTGGTCTGGTCCTTTCACTATCAAAGAAGTTCTACCATTTGGTGCAGTATCGCTATTTACTAAAGACGGGTCAGAGTTTAAGGTGAATGGTCAGCGGCTTAAGAAGTATCTCGCGGATAGCGTCATTCCTGAAGGATCTACGGTTCATCTTCAGGAACCTCAACTCGCCTAAACGAGTAGTAAAGTCAAGCTTAGTGACTTTAAACAAGCTCACTTGGGAGGAAGTCCCATGTCTATCTTTGTAAATAGCTCTTTATCTCTTGTTATTTTTGATGTTTTTTTTAGTGTCTGTGATTCTCAGGATTTAATCTGTTGGAGTCAAGAAAATGGAAGAAGGGAGCAGACTCGACCAAGCCTACTCGACGACAAGTCGAGCCAGCCCAATGGACCAACTCCAAGCCTTAAACGAAGCCCAACTCGATGCTAAGCCAAGCCCAACACCTACAAGCCCATTAAATCGAGTCAACCTTCCTATAAGTCAACTTTGGAGCCAAAATTCGAATTCAAAAATGGTCAAACGGCACACTCGACCCCACGTCGAGTCAGCCTTGTCGAGTTCACCCAAATCCCTCCAAAATTCAAATTTGAAGTCGCCGACGTCCTACTCGACCCCACCACGTCGAGACCCCACGTCGAGTCTAACGCCAAGCCATTCAAAATTCAAATTTGAATCCCAGATCCGACAATCCCTGCTCCCACACGCTCCACCCTTGCTTTTGGTCTCCTTGTGCGTCTTTAAAAGGGAAGAAGCACTCCTCAACCCTCTCACTCTCTCATTTCTCCAATTTCTCTCATTTTTTCACCTAAAGCTCTAGTTCTCTCATTTCCCCTTTGCATTTGCGTTTTAAAGCTTTGAAAGTCTTAAACTTTGGTTTTAAAACTCGATTTCAAAGTTTAAAACTCACTTCTCCTCTTTAAAAACTCTATTCTCTGCTCATTTGATCCACTCTGCTCCTTGTGTTCTTCTTTTGCTGAAGGAAACACCATGGATGGTGATCAAGAAAGAAAGAAGGTTTCTTCAAGACATGCTGCACGTGGTTTTGCTATTATCAACGAGAGGATTCCAGCCCCTGCTTGGACCGGTCATGCCAGTTTTGTGCGAGAAGATAGCCCCGATCGTGTAGAAAGAGAAGTGGAGCTGAATCAAGGTAGGAATGAGCCTACTCGACGTCACGTCGAGCAGGGACGTCGAGGAGGCTCCTCGAGTTCAAGAGATGATGATGCTGAACGTCTGGCCAGAAGAAGAAGAGAGATAAGCCGTGGGAAAAGGGTTGTGGAAGCGGATTTTGAACCTACACCAGAAGAAGAGCCTGTTGAAATGGAGGAAGAAGAAGCTGTTGAAATGGAGGAAGAGATCAAACCTGCTAAGCCAGCCAAAAGGGATAGAAAGAAGAGGAAGCCTCCTACTCCTGAGGAGTACTATAGTTATCTCAAAGCACTGGAGTTCGAAGGCACAAGACATCCTCATCGGGAAACAATGGCTGCTTTGGGAATTGCTGAAGATATAGACTATCTTGCTGAGACGTGCGGTTTAAAAACCTTCCTGGGGTATAGTTTTGAGGGATATCAAGAGGAGACCTGCCAGCTCCTAGCCACTCTCGACGTACACTTCTACGCGGATGAACAAGAAGAAGAGAATGAGAGAGGTTTTGGATACATCACGTTCTCTGTCAAGGGAAGAGACTACTCACTAACGATCAGGGAGCTCAACCTCTTGTATGGATTCCCGAGCAAAGAGGGATTGGTTCAAGATTTCGATAAGCGCGAACTCCAAGCCTTCTGGAAGACAATCGCCGGACCAGGAGATTACAAACCTTCGAAAAGCAAGAGCTCCTCTATTAGAAGCCCAGTGGTGAGGTATCTACACCAGTCCATTGCTAGCATGTTCTTTGCAAAGAAGATCACCGGTACCATAAGTGAAGGTGAACTGCAGCTTCTGGACTCAGCTCTCCTATTCACCTTAAGAAACACTAGTGATGGAGCAGAAATGGTGGGAGATAGAGGAAATGCTCCTCTAATAGCCGTGTTCTTGGATCATTTATTGGGATACAAGGAGTATGCTACAACAATGCATAGGTCAGGGCGCAAAGGAAGCTTGACCATTGGCGGGATTTTGACACCAATTCTGGTAGCTGCGAATATAGACGTGGGGACAGGAGACTCTTCCCCAACTTGGATCGATATGGCGTACCTAAGGAAGAAGGGCTACCTTGATAAAACAGCTCCTGAAGGTGTGTTGCTCTATGTATTCAATCACCCTGAAGAGGGAACTTCTAGGCTGCTTCTACCATGCACGAATCACACCACGATTAGAGCTGGTGAGAACATCGATTTCTGCCCACCATCCTTCATTCTTTACGATTCACAAGTCGCCCCTGCCTCTCCACCGCCTCAAGCAATGCACGAGGACGACCAGGAGCAAACCCAAGACGCTCCTGATGATTATGCACCAGAGCGGTTCTTCTTCGAGGAATACAAAGCTCCTAGGCAGACCAAAGGCGAGAGAGAAGCTCACAAGCGCATAGGACTCCTGCAAGGATTGGGAAAGTTTCAAGGGAAGGCGATGCGAGGATTGTCGAAGAAGGTAGACTCATTGACCACCATGGTGAAGAAGATGGCGCTTCAGATCGCAGACCTCCAGAAGAAGTCCAAGCATTCTCCATCATCATCAGAAGAGAGAGGTACTTTGAGAAGAAGCGGTTCCTCAAGCATGGCTCCACGACACGCGGTAAGGGCTGATCCTCCAAGATATTCATCCTTTGAACCACGCCAGAGGGAAAGCCAAGAAGAGTCTACACCACTCCCCAAACGTTCGCAAAGCCATCGCAGGAAGCGGAAGGTTCAGAGGCCAAGTCCAGAGGCAGACTCGACCATGGAGCTCGATGACACGTCGAGACAGCACGTCGAGCCTGCTCCAGAGCCAACTATTCCTCCCTACATGCAAGACAACACCAACGTCGAGCAGCCTCCTCCAGAGTCAAGCACAGCTCCTTCTTACACACAGGAGAGCATGGATGAGTTCCTCGACACCTACTTCGGATAAAACCAAAGTACCACTCATCCCCCTAAACCATTGTACTATTTCATTGCATTAGTTTGTTTTTCTGTTTCGTTGTTTGTTTCTCTTGAGGTCTCTTCTGAATTTTTATTACACAAGGGACTGTGTAATTTAAGTTTGGGGGAGGGTCCAAGAAGTATTTGATGTTGTGTTCTGTTTTCTTATTGCATAATCATCTAAGGCATAGAAAAACCAAAAAAATTTGAAAAATTTCGAAAATTGTAATACAAAAAGAGAGTGTTCATGTAGTTCGCATTGCCATTTTAAGACTGTTTTAGTATGCTTTCATATAGGACTGTTGCATCATGCATTTGTATTGGAGATTATGATGATTATAACCTTGTAAATATGCATATTCACTAAGTAGAACTCAGTGCCCTGGTTGTTAGTTCTCTAATGCATAATCGACTGAACTTGAAGTAAGACCGCACCATCTCTTGAATTCAACACTTGACTTTCTTGTTTTTAGTCGAATCTCGCTTTGATCTGATGCCATTCCCTATCTATTTGAACTTGAATTTTGACTTATAATTATCATGCTGTGCATTGTGCTATGAACTCATGGATACCTTAAAATACTTGGACTTTCTTTTACCTTTTGATCACTCTTGCTAGTCCAAGTAGCTGACTCCCATCTTTGGAGCAGTTATTCCCCACCCTTAGCCTTAACCTTCTTTCAAGCCATTTACCATTTGTGTGTGAATGTGAGGCCTTATTTCGATTGAGCTTGGTAGAAAGTGTTAGGTCTGTAACGACAAGGATAGTATCTCATGTAGTTCTGGTTCACGTTATCTGGACCAGATAGGACTAGGTGGGTGCTTAATTCTGGGTTTGGGTTGTGTTTAAAAGAAAGAAAAGGTCATGTTCATCATTGAAAGAAAAGAAAAGGGAAAAGAGTCCTAAGGAGAAGTAGCTAAAGTAAGAGAAGTCTAGTAAAGGATTTGGGAATGTTATAAAGTAAAGAAAAAGGGGTTCTGTAAAAGCTTAAAGAGAATGGGGTAAAAAGCCTTATGTTATAAGAAGAAAGAAAAGGGAACCCTAGTTGTTAAAGAATCCTAATCCGCTAGACAGAGCAAAGTAAGAAAGCTTCTCCTAGGATAGAAAAGCAAAGAAAAGAAATGAATGATGTGAGTAAAAGTCTGTAAATATTTGGAGTGCAAAAGGGTAGAGTTAAGTTCATGTTCTGGGATTAGAAATAGGACCTCCATTTGGGTTGATATTGGTCACATTCTGGGTAGATGGGGTCTTATCCTTGTATGCATAACTTGATACTCACCTTTAGCATTCTACTAAAGCTCAATCATTCTTGAGAGATCCCCTGTTGCGATTTAAACCAGATCTTTAAGGGACCATCTTTGTCTCTAACCCTTTACCCCTAAGCCAAATGTGTTCATATCCACTACATAGTATGATTCATGGTTCCTGCTTAATCAATGTTAAAGGGAATGTGCTGATTTGAATGCTTGAATTGATTAAGGCAGAGGTTAGGTTGAGATGTGAAGGAGATGGCTAATGTTTTTAAGTAGAGATCAGTCAACCTTGCATTCTAGAATTAGCAACCTGGACATTGAATTCACTTACTCTATATGCATGTTTTGGTTCTGAGTCTCCACCTTCAAACCTCTTCTCCAGCTTAGTTCTATTTGTTTGCTTGAGGGCAAGCAAGAGCTAAGTTTGGGGGAGTTGATATCTCTGTATTTTACCACTTTTAAGCTTACTTTTCTCATACATTTAGCTAAGTTTTATCACTCTTTCATTGCATCCAGAGTCCTTTTCATATCATTTTCATCACTTAGTACGATTTGCATTGCATGGCATAGCATATTGCATATTGGATGTGTTTCAGGTATTTGGAGCTTATTTGGGACATAATGGATGCAAAGAAGAGAATTGATGATTCAGAACCAGTCCGAAGTCCCTCAAAGATCGACTCAGATGGAAGTCTTTCATTGCGATTTAGCTTCAGAGCTCTTCATACAAGTTATAGGAAATTGAGTTACCTTTCCAACGGAGGTGATTTCAAGCGAATCAGAGCTTTGATGCAAGAATTATGGTGGTTTTAATGGAGACATATGCAGAAAAACTGGTTGGACTCGACAGGAGGTCGAGCAGGCGCTCAGAAACCACCAAGGGTTGGACTCGACCAGCAAGCTCGACGTGAGGTCGAGTAGGACGTGAAGAAGCTGAGGAGGAGCAGTCTCGACGTGGCTGGCTCGACCACACGTCGAGAGGGTCATCCAGGCGCCATCTCTGAAGAAGGGCAGTCTCGACGTGGCTGGCTCGACGTCACGTCGAGTTGGTCTCCGCCGACTCTCTATTTTGTCCTGTAGCTAATTAGGGCAACCTAGTATTTTCTATAAATAGGGGTTCACCCTTTTATTCAGCGGATATTCTCTTTACCCAGCGGATATTGAGCCGTTCTCTCTAAAAACCCTAGTTTTGTAATCGTTTTTCCTGTTGATCCTTTGAGTTTTTGAATTTCTTTTCTTCATCAAAGTTGTAGATCTCCTTCTTATCTATAACATACTTGCTTTTTAATGATTTCTGGGTTTGAAACATTTTCTGGGTTTATATGCATGATGTTCTTCAATGTTCTTGAGTAGTGGATTAGGGTTCTTGAGGATGGGTTAGATTAGGTGTGGAATCTTTAGTATATTTAGGTGGTTAAGTGTAGAATTGCTTGATTTCCCTTCTGGTTTAGTAGATCTTAATGCTATTTCTTCTCTGATCAATTGGAAATAGATCTCAGACATTTCCACACCCAAAAGGTGTTTGATGAAATGTCTGAACAAACTTTTCCAGAGATTTGCATACTCTAGCCCAAGAGATTGGATGTTTAGAATGCTTATTGACTAGATTAGATTGAATCATAATGCCTGCTAGGTTATGTTTCTTCAATGAGAATTGAGTATGAAAGTGATTTAGCTTGAGAATCTCTGTCACGAGAGTGGATTGATTTGTATTTGAATCTATTGTCTAGGGATAGCTTGATTGAGTTTGTTAACCACCTAGATAGACTAAGGAGACTGCTATAATCGATTATCCCATTCCTCAGGAACCTTTATCTCTATTGATTGCTTGAATCTTGCTTACTTGCTGTTTACCTGTTCTCTGTATTTGCTGCTTGCTTAAATCGCTTAGTATTGATAGCTATTTCCCTTTATGCATGTTCACTCCTGTTCTGTAGTTTTATCGTTTTATAGCATGTTCGCTTAGGATTGCTAGATAAACAACCCTCTATTCTGCTTGGCTTGACTTAGTTATCTCTGAGCATATCTTGATTGATAGTGAGAGCACCTGATTGGATTGATAACCTAAATTGCTGCAATGACATGATAGTAATCTAGGGTAATTGATAGTGAAAATCCTAGTATCAATTTGGCGCCGTTGCCATTTGGGTGTCTGCTTGTTACATTCAAGATTTCAGACTTGCTTAGATCAAGTTCTTATCTACTTTACTTTGCTTAATGACTTGCTGGATTTTGCTCTGTCTGTCTGTTTAAGGTCTTTGTCATGCATTACAATGATTTGCCAGAAGAAGAGGAGGACATCTTTGGAGACAACATTCAAGATGAGGAATATGTGGAGCCACAATTAGATGAGAATGTTCTTACATTGGAACAAAAGGTGAAGTTAGATGAGCTTTACAAGGAAAATCCAACATTGACGAGGAGTGACTTAGCGGCTTTGATTCGGTTGAACCTCTTATCATTGCGGGCAGCACTTGAAGGAAGGGAACTCACATTCTATGAGATTAGAGAAGCTCATGCCCTTGAAAAGGTAATATATTGGGTTCCACCAAGTGAACTAGAAGGTACATGCAATTCAACCTTTGAAAGTTATGATTTTGAAGATATCCATATGCCTTGCATTGAAGATATGACTTCTAGTTTGCATACTCCCTCTCTCATCGATGAATGCTATGATTTGATATGTGAGTCTCAACGTCTAGACATTTTAAGAGCAGAAAACGTTTCTAGGGATTACCATGAATTATGTTTTGATATTGAATATCATTGTGCTTTGAATGTTCATGATCTCGAGTTTAAGTTTTCAATGCCTGAATTGTCTAGATCCCTTCTTGAAGAATCTTACCTAGGAGTTGTGCTTGATATTGATAAGATTTTGCATGAGAACACCGAGGTAGATTATATGGATGGAGATGTTGTGCTATATGAGATTAATGGGGATGAAGTTGATTATTTTGTTAAAACTTCGTTTAAACCTGAAATTGACTTTATTTTCCCATTAGATGCATTTGATTCTCATTCTCATCCAACCATCAAAGAATATTTCAAAGTATATGCTCCAATTGTTGTAATTGTCTTTGATGTGTATTTTATCTCTTTACCATGCCCAACTTTGTGTTACTTGGCGGATGTATTTTCTTACACTGATAGGAGAAGGACAAAAGGTTCATTGGCTCAACCTTTTGATTCTTATGACTAATATTTTGCTATGGGCCAGTCAAGCTAAAGACTTTAAACAAGCTCACTTGGGAGGAAGTCCCATGTCTATCCTTGTAAATATTAGTTATTTCCTTGTTATTTTTGATGTTTTTGCTTAAGTGTCTCAGGATAAAGCGATTTAAGGAAGCCAAGGCGTAAAATAGAATGAGTGGCCTTGACTCGACGTGTCCTACTCGACTACAAGTCGAGTTAGCCCCATGGACCAATTCCAAGCCTTAAAAGAAGCCTAGCTCGACCCAACGTCGAGCCCACTCATCGAGCCTACCAGTACCAGGTCAATCACCTCCTTCTTCACCCATCCATGAGGTAACAACTCCAATTCACCATTACATATACCACATTTCATTTTGTTTCTCTGTTGGTTTGCCCTGAGTACTCTCTTCCAAATGCTTGTTACACAGAGGACTGTGTAATTTAAGTTTGGGGGAGGGCTCAGGGAGTATTTGACATTGTGTTTTGTTTTCTTATTTCAAATTTTGCATCATTGCATCTAAGGCATAGAAAAACCATAAAAATTTGAAATTTTTCGAAAATGATTTCACAAAAACAGAGTGTTCATATAGCTCGCATTGCCATTTTAAGACTGTTTTAGTATGCTTTCATATAGGACTGTTGCATCATGCATATGCATTGGAGATTATGATGATTTTACCTTGTAAATATGCTTATTCACTAAGTAGAACTCAGTGCCCTGGTTGTTAGTTCTCTAATGCATAATCGACTGAACTTGAAGTAAGACCGCACCATCTTTTGAATTCAACGCTTGATTTTCTTGTTCTTAGTCGAATCTCGCTTTGATCTGATGCCTTTCCCTATCAATTTGAACTTGAATTTTGACTTATAATTATCATGCTGTGCATTGTGCTATGAACTCATGGATACCTTAAAATACTTGGACTTTCTTTTACCTTTTGATCACTCTTGCTAGTCCAAGTAGCTGACTCCCATCTTTGGAGCAGTTATTCCCCACCCTTAGCCCTAACCTTCCTTCAAGCCATTTATCATTTGTGTGTGACTGTGAGGCCTTATTTCGATTGAGCTTGGTAGAAAGTGTTAAGTCTGTAACGACAAGGATAGTATCTCATGTAGTTCTGGTTCACGTTATCTGGACCAGATAGGACTAGGTGGGTGCTTAATTCTGGGTTTGGGATGTTCTTAAAAGAAAGAAAAGGTTGTGATCATCATTGAAAGAAAAGAAAAGGGAAAACAGTCCTAAGGAGAAGTAGCTAAAGTAAGAAAAGTCTAGTAAAGGATTTGGGAATGTTATAAAGTAAAGAAAAAGGGTTCTGTAAATAGCTTAAAGAGAATGGGGTAAAAAGCCTTATGTTATAAGAAGAAAGAAAAGGGAACCCTAGTTGTTAAAGTATCCTTATCCGCTAGACAGAGCAAAATAAGAAAGCTTCTCCTAGGATAGAAAAGCAAAGAAAAGAAAGAAATGGTGTGAGTAAAGGTCTGTAAATGCTTTGAATGCAAAAGGGTAGAGTTAAGTTCATGTTCTGGGATTAGAAATAGGACCTCCATTTGGGTTGATATTGGTTACATTCTGGGTAGATGGGGTTCTATCCTTGTATGCATAACTTGATACTCACCTTTAGCCTTCTACTAAAGCTCAATCATTCTTGAGAGATCCCCTGTTGCGATTTGAACCAGATCTTTAAGGGACCATCTTTGTCTCTAAAACCTTTACCCTTTAGCCAAATGTGTTCATATCCATTGCATAGTATGATTCACGGTTCCTGCTTAATCAATGTTAAAGGGAATGTGCTGATTTGAATGCTTGAATTGATTAAGGCAGAGGTTAGGTTGAGATGTGAAGGAGAAATGTAGTATATTAGGTTGTCAATCCAATCTCAGTGTGACTGCAAGCATTCAAGATATGAAACAGAAAGCAAATAAGTCAAGCCAATTATGAAAGGGTTTTGTGTGTTTCTATTGATCCTAAGCAACCAATTTAACATGCAAATACCAAATTTAAAAGCTTAAAAAGAGAACTAAATAGCAAGTAAACAAGAACAAGAAGTAAACTAAAGACCAGAAACTATCATGCATAAGCTTTGGAAAAGAAACTATCAACCTAACAAAGCAGAGAGACGATCTAGGCCTAGCAGGTCGAGTAAGACACAAAAGCTAACAAAAACGATAATCAAGCAATCAATAGAGATAAAGGTTCCTGAGGAATGGGATAATCGATTATAGCAGTCTCCTTAGTCTATCTAGGTGGTTAACAAACTCAATCAAGCTATCCCTAGACAATAGATTCAAATACAAATCAATCCACTCTCGTGACAGAGATTCTCAAGCTAAATCACTTTCATACTCAATTCTCATTGAAGAAACATAACCTAGCAGGCATTATGATTCAATCTAATCTAGTCAATAAGCATTCTAAACATCCAATCTCTTGGGCTAGAGTATGCAAATCTCTGGAAAAGTTTGTTCAGACATTTCATCAAACACCTTTTGGGTGTGGAAATGTCTGAGATCTATTTCCAATTGATCAGAGAAGAAATAGCATTAAGATCTACTAAACCAGAAGGGAAATCATGCAATTCTACACTTAACCACCTAAATATACTAAAGATTCCACACCTAATCTAACCCATCCTCAAGAACCCTAATCCACTACTCAAGAACACTGAAGAACATCATGCATAAAAACCCAGAAAATTGCATAAACCCAGAAATCATTAAAAAGCAAGTATGTTATAGATGAGAAGGAGATCTACAACTTTGATGAAGAAAAGAAATCCAAAATCTCAAAGGATCAAAGGGAAAAACGATTACAAAACTAGGGTTTTTAGAGAGAACGGCTCAATATCCGCTGGGTAATGAGAATATCCTCTGGATAAAAGGGTGAACCCCTATTTATAGAAAATACTAGGTTGCCCTAATTGGCTACAGGACAAAATAGAGAGTCGGCGGAGACCAACTCGACGTGACGTCGAGCCTGCCACGTCGAGACTGCGTGATCTTCAAAGGCGGCGCCTTGACGTCCAACTCGACGTGACGTCGAGTCCGTCTGGTCGAGTCTGCTCCCAGTCGGCTTCTTGGCGTTGTCTCGACGTGTCATCGAGCCATGACGTCGAGCCTGCTCCTGGGTGGTCTTGAACGACTTCATTTCTCTCCAACTCGATCCTAAGTCTAGCTCCAAGGTCGTGTTGGTTCCTTCTTGCTCCATTAAGTCCCAAATAAGCTCCAAAGTACCTGAAACTCATCCAATATGCAACATGCTATGCCATGCAATGCAAATCGTACTAAGTGATGAAAATGATATGAAAAGGACTCTGGATGCAATGAAAGAGTGATAAAACTTAGCTAAATGTATGAGAAAAGTAAGCTTAAAAGTGGTAAAATACAGAGATATCAACTCCCCCAAACTTAGCTCTTGCTTGCCCTCAAGCAAACAAATAGAACTAAGCTGGAGAAGAGGTTTGAAGGTGGAGACTCAGAACCAAAACATGCATATAGAGTAAGTGAATTCAATGTCCAGGTTGCTAATTCTAGAATGCAAGGTTGACTGATCTCTACTTAAAAACATTAGCCATCTCCTTCACATCTCAACCTAACCTCTGCCTTAATCAATTCAAGCATTCAAATCAGCACATTCCCTTTAACATTGATTAAGCAGGAACCGTGAATCATACTATGCAATGGATATGAACACATTTGGCTAAAGGGTAAAGGGTTAGAGACAAAGATGGTCCCTTAAAGATCTGGTTCAAATCGCAACAGGGGATCTCTCAAGAATGATTGAGCTTTAGTAGAAGGCTAAAGGTGAGTATCAAGTTATGCATACAAGGATAAGACCCCATCTACCCAGAATGTAACCAATATCAACCCAAATGGAGGTCCTATTTCTAATCCCAGAACATGAACTTAACTCTACCCTTTTGCACTCCAAATATTTACAGACTTTTACTCACATCATTCATTTCTTTTCTTTGCTTTTCTATCCTAGGAGAAGCTTTCTTACTTTGCTCTGTCTAGCGGATTAGGATTCTTTAACAACTAGGGTTCCCTTTTCTTTCTTCTTATAACATAAGGCTTTTTACCCCATTCTCTTTAAGCTTTTACAGAACCCCTTTTTCTTTACTTTATAACATTCCCAAATCCTTTACTAGACTTCTCTTACTTTAGCTACTTCTCCTTAGGACTCTTTTCCCTTTTCTTTTCTTTCAATGATGAACATGACCTTTTCTTTCTTTTAAACACAACCCAAACCCAGAATTAAGCACCCACCTAGTCCTATCTGGTCCAGATAACGTGAACCAGAACTACATGAGATACTATCCTTGTCGTTACAGACCTAACACTTTCTACCAAGCTCAATCGAAATAAGGCCTCACATTCACACACAAATGGTAAATGGCTTGAAAGAAGGTTAAGGCTAAGGGTGGGGAATAACTGCTCCAAAGATGGGAGTCAGCTACTTGGACTAGCAAGAGTGATCAAAAGGTAAAAGAAAGTCCAAGTATTTTAAGGTATCCATGAGTTCATAGCACAATGCACAGCATGATAATTATAAGTCAAAATTCAAGTTCAAATAGATAGGGAATGGCATCAGATCAAAGCGAGATTCGACTAAAAACAAGAAAGTCAAGCGTTGAATTCAAGAGATGGTGCGGTCTTACTTCAAGTTCAGTCGATTATGCATTAGAGAACTAACAACCAGGGCACTGAGTTCTACTTAGTGAATATGCATATTTACAAGGTTATAATCATCATAATCTCCAATACAAATGCATGATGCAACAGTCCTATATGAAAGCATACTAAAACAGTCTTAAAATGGCAATGCGAACTACATGAACACTCTCTTTTTGTATTACAATTTTCGAAATTTTTCAAATTTTTTTGGTTTTTCTATGCCTTAGATGATTATGCAATAAGAAAACAGAACACAACATTAAATACTTCTTGGACCCTCCCCCAAACTTAAATTACACAGTCCCTTGTGAAATAAAAATTCAGAAGAGAGCTCAAGAGAAACAAACAACGAAACAGAAAAACAAACTAATGCAATGAAATAGTACAATGGTTTAGGGGGATGAGTGGTACTTTGGTTTTATCCGAAGTAGGTGTCGAGGAACTCATCCATGCTCTCCTGTGTGTAAGAAGGAGCTGTGCTTGACTCTGGAGGAGGCTGCTCGACGTTGGTGTTGTCTTGCATGTAGGGAGGAATAGTTGGCTCTGGAGCAGGCTCGACGTGCTGTCTCGACGTGTCATCGAGCTCCATGGTCGAGTCTGCCTCTGGACTTGGCCTCTGAACCTTCCGCTTCCTGCGATGGCTTTGCGAACGTTTGGGGAGCGGTGTAGACTCTTCTTGGCTTTCCCTCTGGCGTGGTTCAAAGGATGAATATCTTGGAGGATCAGCCCTTACCGCGTGTCGTGGAGCCATGCTTGAGGAACCGCTTCTTCTCAAAGTACCTCTCTCTTCTGATGATGATGGAGAATGCTTGGACTTCTTCTGGAGGTCTGCGATCTGAAGCGCCATCTTCTTCACCATGGTGGTCAATGAGTCTACCTTCTTCGACAATCCTCGCATCGCCTTCCCTTGAAACTTTCCCAATCCTTGCAGGAGTCCTATGCGCTTGTGAGCTTCTCTCTCGCCTTTGGTCTGCCTAGGAGCTTTGTATTCCTCGAAGAAGAACCACTCTGGTGCATAATCATCAGGAGCGTCTTGGGTTTGCTCCTGGTCGTCCTCGTGCATTGCTTGAGGCGGTGGAGAGGCAGGGGCGACTTGTGAATTGTAAAGAATGAAGGATGGTGGGCAGAAATCGATGTTCTCACCAGCTCTAATCGTGGTGTGATTCGTGCATGGTAGAAGCAGCCTAGAAGTTCCCTCTTCAGGGTGATTGAATACATAGAGCAACACACCTTCAGGAGCTGTTTTATCAAGGTAGCCCTTCTTCCTTAGGTACGCCATATCGATCCAAGTTGGGGAAGAGTCTCCTGTCCCCACGTCTATATTCGCAGCTACCAGAATTGGTGTCAAAATCCCGCCAATGGTCAAGCTTCCTTTGCGCCCTGACCTATGCATTGTTGTAGCATACTCCTTGTATCCCAATAAATGATCCAAGAACACGGCTATTAGAGGAGCATTTCCTCTATCTCCCACCATTTCTGCTCCATCACTAGTGTTTCTTAAGGTGAATAGGAGAGCTGAGTCCAGAAGCTGCAGTTCACCTTCACTTATGGTACCGGTGATCTTCTTTGCAAAGAACATGCTAGCAATGGACTGGTGTAGATACCTCACCACTGGGCTTCTAATAGAGGAGCTCTTGCTTTTCGAAGGTTTGTAATCTCCTGGTCCGGCGATTGTCTTCCAGAAGGCTTGGAGTTCGCGCTTATCGAAATCTTGAACCAATCCCTCTTTGCTCGGGAATCCATACAAGAGGTTGAGCTCCCTGATCGTTAGTGAGTAGTCTCTTCCCTTGACAGAGAACGTGATGTATCCAAAACCTCTCTCATTCTCTTCTTCTTGTTCATCCGCGTAGAAGTGTACGTCGAGAGTGGCTAGGAGCTGGCAGGTCTCCTCTTGATATCCCTCAAAACTATACCCCAGGAAGGTTTTTAAACCGCACGTCTCAGCAAGATAGTCTATATCTTCAGCAATTCCCAAAGCAGCCATTGTTTCCCGATGAGGATGTCTTGTGCCTTCGAACTCCAGTGCTTTGAGATAACTATAGTGCTCCTCAGGAGTAGGAGGCTTCCTCTTCTTTCTATCCCTTTTGGCTGGCTTAGCAGGTTTGATCTCTTCCTCCATTTCAACAGCTTCTTCTTCCTCCATTTCAACAGGCTCTTCTTCTGGTGTAGGTTCAAAATCCGCTTCCACAACCCTTTTCCCACGGCTTATCTCTCTTCTTCTTCTGGCCAGACGTTCAGCATCATCATCTCTTGAACTCGAGGAGCCTCCTCGACGTCCCTGCTCGACGTGACGTTGAGTAGGCTCATTCCTACCTTGATTCAGCTCCACTTCTCTTTCTACACGATCGGGGCTATCTTCTCGCACAAAACTGGCATGACCGGTCCAAGCAGGGGCTGGAATCCTCTCGTTGATAATAGCAAAACCACGTGCAGCATGTCTTGAAGAAACCCTCTTTCTTTCTTGATCACCATCCATGGTGTTTCCTTCAGCAAAAGAAGAACACAAGGAGCAGAGTGGATCAAATGAGCAGAGAATAGAGTTTTTAAAGAGGAGAAGTGAGTTTTAAACTTTGAAATCGAGTTTTAAAACCAAAGTTTAAGACTTTCAAAGCTTTAAAACGCAAATGCAAAGGGGAAATGAGAGAACTAGAGCTTTAGGTGAAAAAATGAGAGAAATTGGAGAAATGAGAGAGTGAGAGGGTTGAGGAGTGCTTCTTCCCTTTTAAAGACGCACAAGGAGACCAAAAGCAAGGGTGGAGCGTGTGGGAGCAGGGATTGTCGGATCTGGGATTCAAATTTGAATTTTGAATGGCTTGGCGTTAGACTCGACGTGGGGTCTCGACGTGGTGGGGTCGAGTAGGACGTCGGCGACTTCAAATTTGAATTTTGGAGGGATTTGGGTGAACTCGACAAGGCTGACTCGACGTGGGGTCGAGTGTGCCGTTTGACCATTTTTGAATTCGAATTTTGGCTCCAAAGTTGACTTATAGGAAGGTTGACTCGATTTAATGGGCTTGTAGGTGTTGGGCTTGGCTTAGCATCGAGTTGGGCTTCGTTTAAGGCTTGGAGTTGGTCCATTGGGCTGGCTCGACTTGTCGTCGAGTAGGCTTGGTCGAGTCTGCTCCCTTCTTCCATTTTCTTGACTCCAACAGATTAAATCCTGAGAATCACAGACACTAAAAAAAACATCAAAAATAACAAGAGATAAAGAGCTATTTACAAAGATAGACATGGGACTTCCTCCCAAGTGAGCTTGTTTAAAGTCACTAAGCTTGACTTTACTACTCGTTTAGGCGAGTTGAGGTTCCTGAAGATGAACCGTAGATCCTTCAGGAATGACGCTATCCGCGAGATACTTCTTAAGCCGCTGACCATTCACCTTAAACTCTGACCCGTCTTTAGTAAATAGCGATACTGCACCAAATGGTAGAACTTCTTTGATAGTGAAAGGACCAGACCACCTTGATTTGAGCTTTCCCGGAAATAGCTTGAGTCTGGAGTTGAACAGCAACACTTGGTCTCCAGCCTTGAAGTCTTTTGGTGCAATCTTCTTGTCATGGAAAGCTTTTGTTCTTTCCTTGTACACCTTTGAACTCTCATAAGCTTCAAGCCTTATTTCCTCAAGTTCGTGCAGGTCAACCGATCTCTTCTCTTGAGCTTCTTTAATATCCAAATTCAGCAACTTAGTAGCCCAGATTGCCTTGTACTCTACCTCTACTGGAAGATGACATGACTTCCCGTACAGCATCTGAAATGGAGTCCTTCCAATTGGCGTCTTGAATGCAGTCCGGTAAGCCCAAAGTGTATCATCTAGCTTGGCAGACCAGTCTCTCTTTGAAACACCAACAACTCTTGCGAGTATGGCCTTGATCTGACGGTTGGATACTTCTACTTGCCCGCTAGTCTGAGGATGATAGGGAGTAGCTACCTTGTGTTTTACACCGTGCTTCTTTAACAGACTCTCAAAGACCTTGTTGATAAAATGAGAACCTCCATCACTGATCACAGCCTTAGGGATACCAAATCTTGGGAATATGATGCTTTTAAACAGCTTTAAGACAACCTTATGATCATTAGTTGGAGATGCAATGGCTTCAACCCATTTAGAGACGTAGTCTACAGCAACTAGGATGTACTTATTACCATAGGAAGCAGGATTGAATGGTCCCATGAAATCAATTCCCCACACATCAAAGACTTCTACCTCTAGGATCGGGTTCTGTGGCATTTCATTCCTCCTGGTGATGTTCCCCATTCTCTGGCAGGGATCACATTTAGCAATGAATCCATATGCATCTTTAAACATGGAAGGCCACCAAAGGCCAGCTTGAAGAACCTTCTGTACTGTCTTGAAGGTAGCAAAGTGACCGCCATAAGCAGAACCATGACAGTGTTCCAGCACTCCTTGAACTTCCTCTTCAGCAATACACCTTCTAAATAGGCCATCAGTACCCTTCTTATACAAATAGGGTTCATCCCAGTAGTAGTGGTTGATGTCTCTAAAGAACTTCTTCTTCTGGTAAGCATCAAGGTATTTGGGGATCTCTCCACAGATAAGATAATTCACAATGTCAGCATACCATGGAAACTCTTCTTCCTTGACAGCACAAGCTTCTTCGAATTCCTTCTTGTTGTATGCCAGTTTATAGCACTTGACTGCCAACAGCTGCTCTTCAGGCATTGAATCATCTATCGGAGTAGCTTCTTCCATTCTCATTCTTGAAAGATGGTCAGCTGCACCATTCTCAATCCCTTTCTTGTCTACTATTTCCATATCAAATTCTTGCAGAAGCAATATCCACCTTAACAGTCTCGGCTTAGTGTCCTTCTTGGCATATATATGTCTCAGGGCAGCATGGTCTGTATAGACAGTGACCTTTGATCCAACCAAATAGCTCCTGAACTTTTCAAACGCAAATACAACAGCTAGAAGCTCCTTCTCCGTTGTTGCATACCTTCCTTGGGCTTCATCTAGAGTCCTGCTGGCGTAGTATATAACGTGAAGTTTCTTGTCGATTCTCTGGCCTAATACAGCTCCCACAGCGTAATCTGAAGCGTCACACATAATCTCGAACGGATAGTCCCAATTAGGAGCTTGAACAACAGGAGCAGTTACCAAAGCTTCCTTGATGGTATGGAAAGCTTTGAGGCAATCTTCATCAAATTCGAACTCCGCCTCTTTGCATAGAAGTCTTGTTAATGGTCTGGCTATCTTGGAGAAATCTTTAATAAACCTCCTGTAGAACCCAGCGTGGCCAAGGAAACTTCTGATGTCTTTGACTGTCTTTGGTGGCTGTAACTGCATCATCACTTCAATTTTACCCTTGTCAACCTCTATACCCTTCTCAGATATCTTATGACCCAACACAATGCCTTCCCTGACCATAAAATGGCACTTCTCCCAATTGAGAACAAGATTAGTCTCTTCACACCTGGTCAACACCCTGCAAAGATTCAACAAACATGAGGAGAAGGAGGAGCCATAGACCGAAAAAATCGTCCATGAATACCTCCACCATCTCCTCGATCAAATCCGAGAAAATAGAGGTCATACACCTCTGAAAAGTTGCAGGAGCATTGCATAAATCAAATGGCATTCTCTTATAGGCAAAAGTTCCATAGGGACATGTAAAAGTGGTTTTTTCTTGATCATTAGGGTGAATCGGTATTTGAAAGAAACCACTATATCCGTCAAGAAAGCAGTAATATGGATGATTAGCTAAGCGTTCTAGCATTTGATCAATGAATGGCAGAGGAAAATGATCTTTTCTAGATGCAGCGTTTAATTTCCTATAGTCGATACACATCCTATGTCCGGTTATAGTCCTAGTAGGAATTAATTCATCTTTTTCATTTCTAACAACAGTCATTCCTCCCTTCTTAGGCACACAGTGAACAGGTGAAACCCATGTACTATCAGAGATTGGATAAATAACATCAGCATCAAGCAATTTAAGAATTTCCTTTTTCACCACTTCTTTCAAGTTAGGGGTTAACCTTCTCTGTGGTTCAATACTAGAATAGGATTCGTTTTCAAGGTGAATTCTATGATTGCATAAGCTAGGTGAAATTCCTTTTATATCAGACAACGAATAACCGATAGCTTTTCTATACTTCCTAAGCTCAGACAACAGCAAATTCACTTCATCATCATTCAATGCAGCATTTATGATCACAGGGTAAGTAGAGTTTGTTCCGAGAAACGCGTACCTTAGCCCTTGCGGAAGTGGTTTGAGGTCTACCTTAGGTGCTTTGAGCTCAGACCAGTCATCTGAGGTGGGAGAGGGCCATCTCGACGTGTCGTCGAGCTTGCTGGTCGAGTCTGCTCCCTGGACTTCTTCAGAATTCGAACTGGGAGGGCCTACTCGACGTGTGGTCGAGTAGGTAGGTCGAGCCTGTCCTGAAACGTCCTCTTCCACTGTACTGACTTCTGCAACTGGTACCATCTAACTTCTCAAAGCATTCTGATGATTCTTCTTCTTTATGGGAGTCTAGCAGCTTCTTATACCCCAATGTCTCTAAGTGTAAGAACCCATCTTCTCCGTCTTTGGTAAGAGCACTCTGTAGGTAATCTTCTTCAGTAAGCTCTTCAAGTAGTTCGTCAGCTAAACGATCCATTTCTTCTATGTAGAACACTTGTCCGTCAATGGTAGGTTTGTTCATCGTCTTAGTGATGTCGAATGTCATCTTGAAATCTTCACCGAGGTTTAAGTCGATCTTACCTCTTCTGACATCAATTAGAGCTCCAGCAGTAGCTAAGAAGGGTCTTCCTAGTATGAGAGGGTCCTTTGGCTCTTCATCCATTTCTAGAACAACGAAGTCTGTAGGGATCTCCACTCTTCCAATCTTCACGGGTAGATCCTCTAACATACCATGAGGGACTCTTACGGATCTGTCGGCTAAGATTAGTTGGATTTGGCAGGACTTATACTTGTTGAAACCAAGTCTTCTTGCTACTGAGAGTGGCATCAAACTGACTGATGCACCTAGATCACATAGGCATTTACTGAAGAACAAAGGGCCTAATGAACAGGGTAGAGTAAATGAGCCGGGATCCCCAAGCTTCTTTGGTATGATCTTCTTCTGTATGATAGCACTGCATTCATGGCTCAACACTACCATTCCTTGTACTTCCTGAATTCTCTCCATTATCATGTCCTTCAGTACTTGTGAGAATCTGGAATCAAGCATGAAAGCATCAATGAGAGGCATCCTTACTTCAAGTTCTTTGATGTGTTTAGCAACATGGCTCTGTACTTCTCAATGATATCCCTCTTGAATCTTCCTGGAAATGGTATTTTGGGCTTGTAGGGCGGTGGAACAAAAGCTTTCTTCTTACCCTTATCAACAGTTGGTTTTTCGATTTGGGGACTCTTAGCTTGATCCCTAGGTACTGTTAGTGGTGTCTATCTTACGGCGAATCCTACGTTTCATCCTCGCACCAAACACTTCGCCACACATTATCACTATGTGCGTGAGCAGGTTGCTTTGGTGAACTCATTGTGAATCATATACCGGGTCACTTGCAGCTCGCCGATATCTTCACAAAGTCTCTAGCCACTGCTCCTTTCGAATCACTGCGATTCAAACTTGGCGTCGATTTCCCACCTCCTCCAAGTTTGAGGGGGAGTATCAATGACACAGCTCAAAACGACACTACTTTGGCAATGGACTCAAAGACTGATAGCAGGCCCAATCCGAAACAGGCCCAAGTCCAACACAATTCAAAAGCAGAGAACCTCAACGGCAACCTGACAACAAAAGACAAAAACAGAGTTGGCGCCGAGCCATCCTTATCCTCAGGTGGTACGGACGTAATGACGCGGAATCGTTTTGAGGTTCTTGGATCGTGTGACGAGAGTGACGCCACGTGACAGTCAACAGACAGCTAAGAGAGTCAAGGATACTCTAGGTTAAATCTGAGAGTTGTATAAATAAAGACTCATGCTTGTAATCTCAGATTAAGTTGAAAGTAATAAAAAAAACAACAAACTTTCGATTTCGTGTTCTTCCTTTCATGGTATCAGAGCTTGTTGAGAATCTCTTGCAAACAAAAATAGGAACTTTTCAGAGTGATGGAGGAGGTGAATTCATAAGTACCAGGTTCTAAAACATCTTCAAGAATCTGGTATACAACATTATGTCTCTTGTCCTCACACACCACAACAAAATGGCTTGGCAGAAAGGAAGCACAGACAACTCACTGAAAGAGGGCTTACACTACTGTTTCAGAGTAAAGCACCACAAAAATTTTGGGTTGAAGCCTTCTTTACAGCTAACTTTCTCAGCAACTTGCTACCTACAACAGTGCTGGATAGTTCTACAACTCCATATGAAGTTCTATTTGGTAAGACACCCAAACTACTCTGCTCTAAGAACATTCGGCTGTGCATGCTTTCCCACTCTTCGACAATATGCACACAATAAGTTTGATCCGCGGTCTCTTAAGTGTATCTTTCTTGGATACACTGAGAAATACAAAGGGTATCGCTGCTACTATCCACCAACTGGCCGTGTGTATTTGAGCAGGCATGTTATTTTGATGAGAGCT
>JAEFBK010000017.1:0-21000 GCA_019202795.1 Arabidopsis thaliana x Arabidopsis arenosa
AAATCAAAAAAGATAGATGTTTTAATTATCGATACAGCAGGACGATTACATAATAAATTACATTTAATAGAAGAATTAAAAAAAATAGTTAGAGTGATAAAAAAAATAGATCCGTTAGCACCACATGAAAAAATATTAATCGTTGATGCTTGCAATGGACAGAACACAATACAACAGACAGAAATATTTCATAGAGCATTAGATTTAACAGGAATAATAATTACAAAATTAGATGGAACGGCTAAAGGAGGCGTAATTTTTGCATTATCTGATCAATTTAAAATTCCTATTCGTTATATTGGAATTGGTGAAAAAATACAAGATTTAGGTACTTTTAATAGTCAAGAATTTATAAAAGCGCTATTTAATTGAAAAAAATATTTTTGAGATAAAATATATTTTTTCGTTTATGATCAATAAATAAATTAGTAGAAATCTTTGATTTATATTTATAATTCAAGTATGATTAATATGTCCCACATATTCATAATTCAGTAAATATAATTCGTTGATGCGGGAATGCACATGATTAATAAAGTACAGATTTTATCTGTAACACTACCAGGTAATTTAGATGCTTATATTAGAATAGCTAATTTATGGCCGATGTTATCAATTGAAGAAGAAAAATCACTTACTCAACGCCTACGTTATAATAGCGATTTAGATGCCGCTAAAAAATTAATTTTATCCCATCTCCGTTTTGTCATTCATATTTCACGCAACTATTCAGGATACGGTTTACCGCAAGCAGATCTAATACAGGAAGGTAATATAGGATTAATGAAAGCAGTAAGGAGATTTAATCCAGAAATAGGAGTACGTTTAGTCTCTTTTGCTGTTCATTGGATTAAATCTGAAATACATGAATATGTTTTACGAAATTGGCGTATTGTCAAAGTAGCAACTACAAAATCCCAAAGAAAACTATTTTTTAATTTAAGAAAAACAAAGAAAAGATTAGGCTGGTTCAATGAAGAAGAAATTAAAATAGTGGCTAAAGAATTGGGTGTTAGTAGTAAAGATGTTAGAGAAATGGAATCTCGTATGGCAGCTCAAGATGTGACTTTTAATCCATTACCAGAAGAAGATTTTGTCGACGGAAAAAATAATAATACAATACAATATTTACAAGATAAAACATCTAATTTTGCTTGTGGAGTAGAAAAAGATAATTGGGAAGAACATGCTACAAATAAACTCAGTAATGCATTATTAGGACTTGATAAACGTAGTCGAGATATTATTTATGCTCGTTGGTTAGATAAAAACCAAAAAAATACATTACAAACAATAGCAAATAATTATGGCATTTCTGCAGAACGTGTTAGACAATTAGAAAAAAATGCCATGAAAAAGTTGAGAATAGCTATAGAAGCTTAGTAGGATATATTAAATTTAATTATTCAATACTTTTAAAAGAAATTTTTATATAGAGTATGAGAGTAAGTTTTAAAAAATTGAAAACTCATACTCTTTTGAAAAAAAATAAAATTTTTTTATTTCTATAGATCAAAATAAGAATAAAATAGAATTTTATTCTACTGTTACTGATTTAGCTAAATGTCTTGGTTGATCAATGTTTTTTCCTTTATTTAATGCAATATAATAAGCAAGTAATTGTAATGGGACTATATAAAAAATAGGTGCTATTAATTCTTCAATATAAGGCAGTTTTACAAGATGTATATTTTTTTCAACATTAAATTCTTGATCTGAAAAAATATACATTACACCTTCTCTTGAATATATTTCTTTTATGTTTTTCTTTATTTTTTCTAAAAGTGAATTTTTTGGTGCAATGATAATAACCGGTATATTTTTATCAATTAAAGCCAGTGGACCATGTTTAAGTTCTCCAGCTGCATATGCTTCAGCATGAATATAAGAAATCTCTTTTAGTTTTAAAGCTCCTTCCATTGCGATTGGATATTGTTCACCTCTCCCTAAAAACAATATGTTTTTTTTATTAGATAATTTCTTGGCTATATTTTTAATTAATTCATTTTTTTTTAAAACTTCTTCTATTCTCTGAGGTAAAATATGTAATGTTTCTATAATTTTTTCTGCTATTTTATTTTCTTTTTTAAAATGTGCTATTTGAGCAACAAGCATGAGTAAAACAGTTAATTGAGTAGTAAAAGATTTTGTTGAAGCTACTCCTATTTCTATTCCAGCTCGAGTTAATATATAACTATCAGATTCTTTAACAAGAGAGGATCCTTCCATATTACATATAGTTAAATTTCCTAAATATCCAAATTTTTTAGAGTATCTCAATGCTGATAATGTATCAGCAGTTTCACCTGATTGCGATAAAGTGATTAAAAAACTTTTTTTTCTTATTGCTATTTTTCTAGAAGAAAATTCAGAAGCTATCTCAACGTCACAAGGAATCTTAGCGAATGCTTCAAACCAATATCTAGAAACCATAGCTGCATGATATGAAGTACCACAGGCGACCATTTGAATATGTTCTGCATAATAAAGAAGATTTTTTTTCTTGAATTGTAATTCTGAAAAATATATTGTATTATTTTTTTGTACACGATTTTTTAAAGTATTTCGAATTGATGCTGGTTGTTCATAGATTTCTTTTTCCATATAATAAGAGTATTTTCCCTTCTTTATTGATTTATATTTTATATTAGATATAGTTTCTTTTCTTTTAATTTTAAAATTTTTTTTATTAAAAATATTAATTTCTTTTTTTTTAATAATAGCAATATCACCTTCTTCTAAGTATATAAAACGTTTTGTCAAATTTAATAATGCAATTTGATCAGATGCTATAAAATTTTCTTCTATTCCTAATCCTATTACTAATGGACTACCAGATCTAGCTGCTATTAATCGTGTTGGATTATTTTTATCTATTACTACCATACTATAGTTTCCATATAACTGTTTTATACTATTTTGTATAACTTGTTCAATAGATTCTTTTTTTTTGTTTTGTTCCCAATGTAATAGATGTGCAATTGCTTCTGTATCAGTATCAGAATAAAATATATATCCTTTTTTTTGTAAAAAAATGCGTAATACCGAATAATTTTCGATAGTTCCATTATGAACCACAATAATATTTTTAGAAACATGTGGATGAGTGTTTGCTTTTGAAATTTTGCCATGAGTAGCCCATCTAGTGTGAGCAACACCAATGTGACCTAATATTTTTTTTTTCTGTATTTTTCTAATAAGTTCATCTACTTTTCCGATACATCGAATTCTTACCATATTATTGTCATGATCAATTATAGCTAATCCTGAAGAATCATATCCTCGATATTCTAATTTTTTAATACCATCAATAAGAATATTCATAATATTACGTTGTGTTATTGCAGCAAAAATGCCACACATATATTGATACCTTTTTAGTTTTTTATTAAAATAATTATATTTATAAAAAAATATAATAATTATTTTTAATTTAATTTACGAGGACGGATCCAATTTTTCTTATATTTTTGTTTTTTAGTGTTATAAACTAAACAAGGTGTATCAACATCTTTCATTAAAGTAGTACCAGCTGCAATAGTTGTATTTGCAGTAATTTTAATAGGTGCAATTAATTCTGTATTCGAACCAACTAAAACGTTATCACCAATAATAGTTTTTAATTTGTTTATTCCATCATAATTACATGTAATACTACCAGCTCCTATATTAACTTGAGAACCAATTTCAGAATTTCCTAGATAACTCAAATGTTTTACTTTTGATTTTTTTTGTATAATAGTGTCTTTTGTTTCTACGAAATTACCTATTTGTACATTTTTATCTAAACAAGTATTTTTTCTTAAATGAGCAAAAGGACCTATAATGCAATTTTTACCTATCTTGGTATTTTCTATAATAGTATATGGTTCAATAATTGTATTACTATCAATAATGGTATTTTTGATAATACATCCAACACCAATTTTGATATTATCACCTAAAATAATATTTCCTTCGAAAACAACACCAGTATCTATTTCAATATTTTTTCCATGTTTTAATGTTCCTCTTAGAATAAAATGAGAAGAATCTTTTAATGTAACTCCAGATATTAATAATTTTTCAATTTGTTTTTTTTGAATAATTTCTTCTAAAATAGATAATTGTAATTTATTGTTTATACCAAATATTTCTTCTTCTTTCAAAGGTTGTATTGTTTGAATTGAACTACCTTCATCATATGCTAAAGCAATAATATCAGTGGCATAAAATTCTTTTTTTTTGTTTTTATTATTAATTTGTCCTAACCATCTTTTTAAATCTTTCCCATTAGCTATAAAAATGCCAGAATATATTTCCTTTATTTTTTTTTCTTTGTCGTTTGCATCTTGTTCTTCTACTATACTAATAACATGACCTTTTTTTCTTAAAACACGTCCATATCCATCAGGATTTTTTACTTTCATAGTTAATAAACTAATAGTTGATTTTTTTTTAGATTTTTCTAGTTTTTTGATTGATTCAACTGAAACTAATGGTACATCTCCATATAAAACTAGTATATTTTCATTATCAGAAAATTTTTTTGAAGCTAAAAGTATAGCTTGTCCTGTTCCTTCTGGTTTTTCTTGTATCACCCATGTAATTGGAATTTCAGGAATATTAGATAATATAATTTCTTTTTCTGAATTATAAACTAATATGATTTTTTTAGGTTGGATAGATCGTGCTGTACTTACTATACGGTCTAAAATTGTTTGACCTCCTAAAAAATGTAATACTTTAGGATAATTAGATTCCATTCTAGTTCCTTTTCCAGCTGCTAGAATTACTACACTGATTTCTTTTTTTAACATAGAAAGCCTTTTTTTATAAAATTTTTAATAACATATTCATATTAATAAAAATATTTTTAAATTAAGTAAAAGTAATTATTAATTATATTTGATAAGTGATTTTTTTAGATATGTATATTATAGTATATGTTTATACAATGTATTTTTTTATAATAAAATATATTATATTTTCTTATAGGGTTATTTTATGCATCAAATTATTTCAGTAGATTTAGATGGTACTTTACTTTCTCCAGAGAATCAAATTACGGAATATACTAAGAAAACGATTCAGCTATTAGAAAAAAAATTTTATTTTATTCTTGCTTCAGGTCGTCATCATATAGATGTTTTACAGATTAGAGATATTTTAAATATCCAATCCTTTATGATTACTTCTAATGGTGCTAAAGTTTATAATTTAAATAATGAGTTGATATTTAGTAGTGATTTAGATGAAGATATTTCTTTAAAACTTTGTAATATAGTGTATTCAGATCAAGACATTATTACTCAAGTATATCAAAATAATCGATGGTATATAAATAACAACAAAATAGAGAATAACTTTTGTCCTGCTTTAACGAATTTAAAATACCAATATTTTGATTTAGACAATTTTAAATTTACTAATATTAGTAAGATTTTTTTTACAAGTAAAAATTATAAAAAATTATACAATATTGAGAAAAAAATTATTAATTGTTGGAGTGATAAAGTTAATATTAGTTTTTCAGTTTTAGGTTGTCTGGAAGTTATATCTAGAAAAACTTCAAAAGGTCATGGATTAAAATTAATATCTAATTTAATGGGTATTCCTTTAGATCATTTTATTTCTTTTGGAGATGGTATGAACGATGAAGATATGCTGCGTATTTCCGGAAAAGCCTATATTATGAAAAATGCAGATACACGATTAAAAGCTGCATTACCAAAACTAGAAGTAATTGAAAGTAATAATAATAATGGAGTTGCAAGATGTTTAAACAGAATGTTTATCAAAAATAATAATATACTAAAAAAATATAGAAAATAATTTTATATTGTTCAGATAATATAATATTCAAGTATTTCAAAAATATTTTGATTATAATACATTACGAATAAATTTTAGATTAGTGCAAGCATGTAAGCGTATCGAACTAATGAAATTTTTTATCACTAACTCTTTTTGTTCACCGTTACGTGTAGCAGCATATAATCTTCCCCATATACCATTTCCTATTTTTTTTGTTACGATTAAACCTTGATGTTCAAAATTATCTACTACCCAATGAGGTAGTGCTGCAATTCCCATTTGAGCTGATACCATTTGAATTAAAAGTAAGGTATTATTTACATTTTTAAAAATAGGTATAATACCAGCAGGTTGTAAAAAATGTTTCCATATATCTAGTCTATGTCTTTCAATAGGATAAGTCATTAATATTTCAGACGCAAGATCTTCAGGAACGATATTATTTTTCTTTAAGACTAAAGGATGGTGAGGAGATAAAACTAGACGTACTTCAAAATCAAACATTGGAACGTAAAATAAATTACTTCTAGGAAGTACTTCAGAAGTCAGTACGACATCTAATCTGCCTTGTTGTAGGAAAGGTTGAGGAGTAAATGTCATGTCTGAATAGAAATCTACTTCTACTTTCGGCCATTTTTTTTGGAAAATTTTTAATGCTGGCGTAAGCCACTGAATACAACTATGACATTCAATAGCTAATCGAATAATCATATGATGTGAATCCGTACATTTTTGTATTGCATGATGTATTTTAGGTAATATTTCTTCAGATAGTTGAAGTAAAATTTTACCTTGAATTGTAAATTTTATAGGATTACTTTTTCTAAGGAATAATTTAAATCCTAATTTTTTTTCTAATTCATTACACTGATGCGATATTGCAGATTGTGTTTGATGAAGTTGAATTGCAGCTGCACTTAATGAGCCATTATTTTTCAATGCTTGCAGTGTTCGAAGATGTTTAATTTCAATCATGAGATTCCTTCATATTGAGAATTAACTATTTACGCTTGCTAATTTTCTTTAATACTAGAATTATAGATTATCTATTTTAAATAAATCAATTATAAATTCTTGATTAAATAATAATGTAATAACAAACAATAGGATATATAAAATGGCAATTTTAAATCATACTCTCGGATTTCCAAGAATAGGTTTGAATCGTGAATTAAAAAAAGCTCAAGAAGATTATTGGTCTGGTAATATTTTACTTCAAGATTTATTATCAGTAGGTTATGAAATCAGAAAAAAAAATTGGAAACAACAAAAAGAATCTGGAATTAATTATATACCTGTTGGTGATTTTTCTTGGTATGACCATGTTTTAAGTACTAGTATGATGTTAGGAAATATTCCAGAAAGACATAATATTGGAAAGTCTATTGATTTAGATTGCTTATTTAGAGTCGCACGAGGTTTTGCTCCTGATGTTGCTGCATCAGAAATGACCAAATGGTTTAATACTAATTATCATTACATTGTTCCTGAATTTAATAAAGATAGAAGGTTAAAATTTTCTTGGAAACAAATTTTAGATGAAGTAGATGAAGCATTATTATTAGGTTATAAGGTAAAACCTATATTGTTGGGTCCAATTACGTATCTTTGGCTTGGAAAAGTAAAAGGAGAATATTTTGATCGTTTAGATCTTTTAAAAAATATCCTTCCAATATATCAAGAAGTTTTAAAAGAATTATCACAACGAGATATTGAATTCGTTCAAATTGATGAGCCTGCTTTAGTTTTAGAATTACCTAAAAAATGGCAAGAAGCTTATTCTTATGCTTATAAAAAGTTAAATGGTACAACAAAACTATTATTAACGACTTATTTTGATAGTATTGAACATAATATAGATTTTATTCGTGTTTTGCCAGTTCAAGGCATTCATATTGATTTAGTTTTTGGAAAATATAATATAATTGATTTTAATTCTAAACTACCATCAGAATGGATCTTATCTTTAGGTGTTATTAATGGTCGTAATGTTTGGAAAGCTGATCTTGTAAAGTGGTTTGAAGCTGTTTCACAAATTTCTAAAAAGCGTAAAAATCTTTTAATTGGTTCTTCATGCTCTCTTTTACATACACCAGTTGATTTAAAAACAGAAGAAAATTTAGACGAAGAAGTTAAACAATGGTTTTCATTTGCTGTACAAAAATGTACAGAATTATCATTATTATCAAATGCTTTAAATAATCATTATATTGATGATATTACAAAATGGAGTAAACCTATTTATCAACGCAGTTTTTCTAAAAGAGTACATAAAATAGAAGTAGAAAATCGTTTGTCTAGTATTTCAACTAATGAATTTCAACGTATGAATTCTTATGATGTACGTGCTATAGAACAAAATAAAAAGTTTAATTTACCTGTTTTGCCAACAACTACTATTGGATCTTTTCCTCAAACTATTGCAATAAGAAAATTACGACGTGATTTTAAATTAGGATTAATTAATAAAGAAAAATATTCTGAAAATATTAAGAAACATATTAAAAAAGTGATTAGAACACAAGAAGAATTAGATCTAGATGTTTTAGTACATGGAGAAGCTGAAAGAAATGATATGGTAGAATATTTTGGTGAACATTTAGATGGATTTGTTTTTACAGATAATGGATGGGTACAAAGCTATGGTTCACGCTGTGTTAAACCTCCTGTTATTATTGGTGATATTAGTCGCTCAAAACCAATTACTGTAGAATGGTCTAAATATGCTCAATCTTTAACAAAAAAACCAGTTAAAGGTATGTTGACTGGTCCAGTTACTATTTTATTTTGGTCTTTTCCTAGAGAAGATGTAGAACTAAAAAAAATTGCTATGCAAATTGCTTTAGCTTTACATGACGAAGTAATAGCTTTAGAAAAAGAAAAAATAGAAATTATTCAAATTGATGAACCCGCATTACGAGAAGGTTTGCCTCTACGTAAAAGTTTTTGGTCTGAGTATTTATCTTGGGCAGTGAATGCTTTTCGTTTGAGTGCATCAGGTGTAAAAAACACCACACAGATTCATACACATATGTGTTACTGTGAGTTTAATGATATTATGAATTCTATTGCTTTATTAGATGCTGATGTGATTACAATTGAAACAGCTCGTTCAGATATGGAATTATTAGAAGCATTTAGACAATTTCAGTATCCTAATGAAGTAGGTCCTGGTGTATATGATATTCATTCATCTAATATACCTAGTATTGAATCAATCACTAGTTTATTAACTAAAGCTATAAAATGCATCCCTGTTAAACGTCTATGGGTTAATCCTGATTGTGGTTTAAAAACACGTAACTGGGTAGAAACTATGCTAGCATTAAAAAACATGGTTGAAGCTACAAAATTATTAAGAGAAAAAATTAAAAAATAATTATTTTATTCAGATTAATTTATTTTTAAGATTATTATATAAATTAATATTAAATCATCTTTTAGATTGTTTTATGTACATCTAAACGATGATTTAATAATCACAATTTTAGAGCTAATTACAAAATTAAAAAAATAAGAGAATAGAGAATCATAATATATTCTATATATTAATGTTTAAAATGTCGTTGATTAGTAAAAATCATTGCTATATTATAATCATTTGCAGTTTGTATGATTTCTTCATCACGTATAGATCCTCCTGGTTGAACAATACAACTAATCCCAACTGAAGCAGCACTATCAATGCCATCTCTAAATGGGAAAAAAGCATCAGAAGCCATAGTTGCTCCTATGACATTAAAACCTTGATCTTTCACTTTAATATTAGCTAATTTGGTAGAATAGATTCTACTCATTTGACCAGCACCTATTCCTATAGTTACTTGATTACGACCGTACACAATTGCATTAGATTTTACAAATCTAGCTATTTTCCAACAAAAAATAGCGTCTGTTAATTCTTGTTTTGTTGGATTTCTTTTTGTAACAAATTTCCATTTTTTATAATCTATATTATTATAATCATGTTCTTGTACGAGTAATCCATTAGTAATTTTTTTAAAATCTAGTCCTTTTTTAGTTTTTTTTATTTTTCCACTAACTAGTATTCTTATATTTTTTTTTTCTTTTAATATTTTCAACGCTGATGTTTTTATTTCAGGTATAATAATCACTTCTACAAATTGTTTTTTAATGATTTCTTGAGCTGTTTTACTATCTAATACTGAGTTAAAAGCAACTATACCTCCAAATGCTGAAATAGGATCAGCTTGATACGCTAGTAGATAGGATTCTAAAAGACTGTTACTGACTGCAACACCGCAAGGATTATCATGTTTTACAATTACACATGCTGGTTTCGTAAATTCTTTTACACATTCTAATGCTGTATCAGCATCAGATATATTATTATATGATAAACATTTTCCTTGAATTTGATTAGAACTACTAATTGTTCCTGATGTTAATATTTCACTTTCTACATAAAAAGATGCTTTTTGATGTTGATTTTCTCCATATCTTAAATCTTGTTTTTTTATAAAAGAAAAATTTATTTTTTTTGGAAATAAATTATTTTGATTATCGGTTTTAAAAGTATTTTTTTTTGTAAAAAATTGTGAAATAATTTTTTCATAACTAAATGTATATTGGAACGCTTTATCAGCCAAATAGAATCTTTTTTCTATATTCATAGTATTATTATGAATAGAATTTATAATTAATGGAATGTCAGATAAATCTACTACGACTATAACATTTTTATAATTTTTTGCAGCAGCACGGATAAGTGTCGGTCCACCGATATCAATATTATTTATAATATCATCTATATTATTTTCCTTAACAAATTGTTCTTTTTCAAAAGGATAGAAATTTACGATCACCATATCTATTGGAATAATATCATATAATTTCATAATTTCTTGATCTTGATCTTGTCTCCTTAAAATACTAGCCATTAATTTGGGATGTAATGTTTTTACGCGTCCATCCATTATTTCCGGAAATTTAGTATAATCTGAGATTTCTGTAACAGAAATTTTATTTTTTCGTAAAAATTTTGAAGTTCCTCCAGTTGAAAATAGATCAATTTTATTTTTTATTAATGTTTTTGCTATTTCTACAATATTAGCTTTATCTGAAACACTAATTAAAGCGTTTTTTATGACGTTAACAAATGGCATAATAGGTTTGGTCTTTTTAAAAAAATAAATATATTTATAATATAAAATAAAAGTATTCTTGTATGATTGAATTAATGTAAAATTAAGTGTTTTCAAAAACTATACAAGATATAATAATTTTTTTATCAGGGGCAATGTGCCCCCTTTAATACTTCATTGGTAGTTTTTAAAAATCATTTAATTGCATTTTTTAATGTTTTACCGGATGTAAAACTAGGAACTTTAGTAGCGGGAATTTGTATTTCTTTTCCTGTTTGAGGGTTTCGTCCTGTACGAGATGCTCTTAAGTTAACTTTAAAAGTACCAAATCCAACTATTTGTACAGATTCTCCTTGTTTTAAAGATTCTATAATAGTAGATAGTGTTGCTTCTAAAGTAGATTTAGCTTGTATTTTAGATAAATTAGATTTTTTAGAAATGATATTAATTAATTGAGTTTTATTCATTATTTTTCCTTTTTTATTCAAATGAAAAAATTAATAATGTATTTGATATTTTTATAAATTTAGATAGAAACATTTATATGAAAAATATGTTTTTTTATGTCTTTTTTTATATATATTGGATATAAAAGAACATAAAAATAAAGAAAAGCAGATTGAAAAATTATTAACTAAAAAAATTAATATATAATATGTCTGATAATAATTTAAAAAATACTATATAAATTATAGATATCTTTTAAAAATAAATATTTTTATTTAAAAGTATTAATTGATATAAGTATTTTTATAGTAAAAATTAAAAACATTAGAAAATATATACTTATTATGTTGAAGAAATATTATTTTAAATAACAGTAATTATGTTCAACAGAATTTTATTATTTTTTTTCATTAATAAACAATATGATTAGATAATTAATATTTGAATAAATATTAATTTTGACTTGTTATAATATTATGTTAAACATCTTTTTTAATATTTCATCATACTGATTTATGTACTTATTAATCAATACAAATTATTAGTTTTTTACTTTGGCTGCTTTTCAGAGCAGCCATAATTTAGATATATTTTAAAATATTAAGTATAATCATTTTGTGTAAGAGTAGAATTTAATAATTCAGAAAGACTAGCAGAAGCTTCTTCAGCACTAATTTGAGAACTGTTTACTGTGAGATTATTATGTTTTTTTTGACGACGGTTTAATCGTTCTTTATGATATGCATATCCTGTACCTGCAGGAATCAAACGTCCAACGATAACATTTTCTTTTAAACCTCTTAATTCGTCTCTTTTTCCTGCTACTGCAGATTCAGTTAACACTCTAGTTGTTTCTTGAAAAGAGGCTGCAGATATAAAAGATTCTGTTGCAAGTGAAGCTTTAGTAATACCTAGTAAATCTCTTGAAAAAGTTGCAGGTATTTTCTTTTTTTTCTCTAAAACACGATTAGAAATTTTAATTCGAGAAAATTCAACTTGTTCTCCGTTTAAAAAATCAGAATTTCCTGATTTAATAATAGTAGCTTTACGAAGCATTTGTCTTATAATTACTTCAATATGTTTATCATTAATTTTTACACCTTGCAAACGATATACTTCTTGTACTTCATTAACAATATATCTAGTTACAGCTTGAACTCCTCTTAAACGAAGAATATCATGTGGTGATTCAGGTCCATCAGATACGACATCACCACGTTCAACTCTTTCTCCTTCAAAGACATTTAACTGTCTCCATTTTGGAATCATTTCTTCATAAGAATCACTACCATCTACTGGAGTAATAACTAATCTTCTTTTTCCTTTAGTTTCTTTTCCAAATGATATAATACCACTAATTTCAGCTAAAATAGCTAATTCTTTTGGGCGTCTAGCTTCAAATAAATCTGCTACTCTTGGAAGTCCACCAGTGATATCTTTAGTACCACCTGATTCTTGTGGTACTCTTGCTAGAGTATCACCTGAACTAATTTGTACACCATCGTTTAATTGAACGATTGCTTTTCCAGGTAAAAAATATTGTGCAGGCATATCTGTACCTGAAATTAAAACGTCTTTTCCATCACAATCAATTATTTTTAATGCTGGTCTTAAATCTTTTCCAATTGACATTCTTTCTGCTGTATCTAATATTACTATAGAAGATAATCCTGTTAGTTCATCAGCTTGTCTCGTAATACTTTGTCCATCTATCATATCCACAAAACGGACTAAACCATTTACTTCAGTAATTACAGGCATCGTATGCGGATCCCATTTTGCTACAGTTTCTCCTGAATTAACTTTTTCACCATTTCCTTTAGCCATAATAGCACCATAAGGAACTTTATAACTTTCTTTGGTTCTACCAAAATTATCAATTATATTTAGTTCTACATTTCTAGAAGTAATTACTATTTTACCTGTAGAATTAGTAACAAACTTAGCATTATTTAGATGTATAATACCTTGATTTTTTACTTCAATGCTAGATTCTGCTGCTGCTCTAGATGCTGCACCACCAATATGAAAAGTTCTCATAGTTAATTGAGTACCCGGTTCACCTATAGATTGAGCAGCAATAACTCCAATTGCTTCTCCTTTATTAACTAGATTACCTCGTGCTAAATCTCGTCCGTAACAATAAGCACATACACCAAAATCAGTATCACAATTAACTACTGATCTTACTTTAACATTATCTATAGAATTTTTTTCTAAAAGATCACACCATTGTTCATTTAATAACGTATTTCTTTGAATTAATATATTATTAGTATTTGGAATAATAACATTTTCTGCTGTAACACGACCTAAAACACGTTCACGTAATGGTTCTTTTACATCACCTCCTTCAATTAACGGAGTCATTAAAATTCCTTCATGTGTTTTACAATCATCTTTTGTTACAACTAAATCTTGTGCCACGTCTACTAAGCGACGTGTTAAATACCCAGAATTAGCTGTTTTCAGTGCTGTATCTGCTAATCCTTTACGTGCGCCATGAGTAGAAATAAAATATTGCAAGACATTTAAACCTTCTCGAAAATTAGCTGTAATTGGTGTTTCAATAATCGAACCGTCTGGTTTTGCCATTAATCCTCTCATCCCAGCTAATTGACGAATTTGTGCAGCAGAACCACGAGCTCCAGAATCTGCCATCATAAATATACTATTAAAAGAGATTTGTTTTTGTTTTTCTCCTTTTTTATTTATAACAGATTCTGTAGATAAGTTTTCCATCATAGCTTTAGCTACTCTTTCATTAGCTGCTGCCCAAATATCAATTACTTTATTATATCTTTCGCCAGCTGTTACTAGTCCAGATTGGAATTGTTCTTGTATTTCAGCAACTTCAATTTCTGCTTCGTGAATAATATTTGCTTTTTTCTTTGGTATAACCATATCATCAATACCAACTGAAGCTCCTGATCTTGCAGCATAAGCAAATCCTGTATACATAATTTGATCAGCAAAAAAAACAGTCGGTTTAAGTCCTAAAATACGATAACAAGTATTAAGCATTTTAGAAATATCTTTTTTACCTAAAGTTTGATTTACAATACTGAAAGGAAGACCTTTCGGAACAATTGTCCATAAAATTGCTCGCCCTATAGTAGTGTGAATAATTTTTGTTATTTGAGTAAAGCTATTATCTTCATTTTTTTTATATTCTGTGATTCTTATTCTAACTAAGGAATGCAATTCTGCAATTCCTAAACGATATACTTTTTCTGCTTCATTTGAACCATTTAATAACATCCCTTCACCTTTCCCGTTTATTTTTTCACGAGTCATATAATACAATCCTAAAACTACATCTTGAGAAGGTACAATAATTGGTTCTCCATTAGCTGGAGAAAGAATATTATTAGTAGACATCATTAACGCTCTAGCTTCTAATTGAGATTCGAGAGTTAATGGGACATGAACAGCCATTTGATCTCCATCAAAGTCTGCATTATAAGCAGCACATACTAATGGATGTAGTTGAATAGCTTTTCCTTCTATGAGAACAGGTTCAAATGCTTGTATACCTAATCTATGTAAAGTCGGTGCACGATTTAATAAAACTGGATGTTCTCGAATTACTTCATCTAAAATATCCCATACTACTGCTTCTTCTCTTTCTACCATTTTTTTTGCTGCTTTAATAGTAGTAGCTAAACCACGAACTTCTAATTTTCCATATATAAATGGTTTAAAAAGTTCTAATGCCATTTTTTTAGGTAATCCACATTGATGTAAACGGAGATAAGGACCTACAGTAATTACTGAACGACCTGAATAATCTACACGTTTTCCTAAAAGATTTTGCCGAAATCTTCCTTGTTTTCCTTTAATCATATCAGCTAGTGATTTTAGAGGTCTTTTATTAGATCCTGTAATTGCACGACCTCTTCTTCCATTATCTAGCAAAGCATCAACTGCTTCTTGTAACATTCTTTTTTCGTTTCTTACAATTATATCTGGAGCTGCTAAATCTAATAAACGTTTCAGACGATTATTCCTATTTATAACTCTGCGGTATAAATCATTTAAATCAGATGTTGCAAATCTTCCTCCATCTAATGGTACTAATGGCCTAAGATCAGGTGGTAGTACTGGTAAGACGGTAAGAATCATCCATTCCGGTTTATTGTGAGATTGAATAAAAGATTCTAATAATTTAATTCTTTTTGTTAGTTTTTTTCTTTTAGTCTCAGAATTGGTATCATGCAATTCCATTCTTAGAATATCGCATTCTTGTGCTAAATTAATATCTTTTAATAAAAATTGAATCGCTTCTGCTCCCATTGTTGCATGAAATTCATCACCAAATTCTTCTAAAGCATCTAAATATTGTTCTTCAGTTAAAATTTGATTTTTTTCAAGATTAGTCATTCCTGTTTCTATAACAACATAAGATTCAAAATATAATACTCTTTCAATATCTCTTAAAGGCATATCTAATAATAGACCTATACGTGAGGGTAAAGATTTTAAAAACCAAATGTGAGCTGTAGGTGAAGAAAGTTCTATATGACCCATTCGTTCACGTCTAACTTTACTTTGAGTTACTTCAACACCACATTTTTCACAAATCACACCTCGGTGTTTTAATCTCTTATATTTACCACATAAACATTCATAATCTTTAACTGGACCAAAAATACGAGCACAAAATAGTCCATCTCTTTCGGGTTTAAAAGTACGATAATTAATCGTTTCAGGTTTTTTAACTTCACCAAATGACCAAGATCTAATCATATCAGGTGAAGCTAATGAAATTTTAATAGCATCAAAATCTTCATTTTTAGTTTGGGATTTAAGAAATTTTAGTAAATCTTTCACGAATTAGCTCTCGTTGGAGTGAAACTTTTAAAGGTAATAAATCTATCAATATTTTTTCTTAATATACAGTAATTGAATTATTCACTTTCTAATTCAATATTAATACCTAATGACCTAATTTCTTTTAACAATACATTAAAAGATTCTGGCATACCAGGTTCCATTTGATGATTTCCATCTACTATGTTTTTATACATTTTGGTTCTTCCATTGACGTCATCAGATTTTACAGTTAACATTTCTTGTAATGTATAAGAAGCTCCATATGCTTCTAATGCCCAAACTTCCATTTCACCAAAACGTTGTCCACCAAATTGAGCTTTTCCACCTAATGGTTGTTGAGTTACTAAGCTATAAGAACCAGTAGAACGAGCATGCATCTTATCATCTACTAAATGATTTAATTTTAACATATACATATAACCAACTGTCACTGGTCGTTCAAATTTTTCTCCTGTTCTTCCATCAAAAAGTGTAATTTGACCAGAAGTAGGTAAATTAGCAAATTCTAAAAGTTTCTTTATCTCATTTTCTTGTGCACCATCGAATACAGGAGTAGCAATAGGCATGCCATTTTTTAAATTATTTGCTAGGCATAGTATTTCTTCATTTGAAAAAGTATCTAAATCTATTTTTTGACGTAAATTGTCACCTAAATCAAAAGCTTGTTGTATAAATTTTCGTAAATTAGATATTTTTTCTTGTGTTTTCAACATATGATTAATTTTGTTACCAATACCTTTTGCCGCCATGCCTAGATGTGTTTCTAATATTTGTCCAATATTCATACGAGAAGGAACACCTAATGGATTTAAAACAATATCTACTGGGATACCATATTCGTCATAAGGCATATCTTCAATCGGATTGATTTTAGATATTACTCCTTTATTTCCATGTCTTCCTGCCATTTTATCACCAGGTTGAATTTGACGTTTAACAGCTAAATATACTTTTACTATTTTTAAAACACCTGGAGATAAATCATCACCTTGTGTGATTTTTCGACGTTTTATTTCAATCTTTTTATTAAATTCTTCTTTTAATTCATGATGTTGTTTTGCAAGCTTTTCAATTTCTTTTTTTTGATCTTTTTGTTTTATTTCTATTGAAAGCCATTTTTCATAAGGTAATTTATTTAATTTTTCTATTTTAATATCAAAAGATATAAGAGTTTTTTTAATATTAAGAAATAGACTAGATTCAAATATTTTAAATTCTTCTGTTAAATCTTTTTTCGCTTGTTTAAGTTGCATATCTTCAATTTCTAAAGCTCTTTTATCTTTTTTTACACCATCTCTAGTAAATATTTGCACATCTATTACGGTTCCTGATACTCCATTAGGAACTCGTAATGAAGAATCTTTTACATCTGATGCTTTTTCACCAAAAATAGCACGTAATAATTTTTCTTCTGGTGTTAGTTGTGTTTCTCCTTTAGGTGTCACTTTACCTACTAATATATCTCCTCCAGTCACTTCGGCTCCAATGTATACAATACCTGATTCATCTAATTTAGATAAAGCTGCTTCTCCTACATTTGGGATATCTGAACTTATTTCTTCTGCTCCTAGTTTAGTATCGCGAGATATACATGATAGTTCCTGAATGTGAATAGTAGTAAAACGATCTTCTTGAACTACTCTTTCTGATACTAAAATAGAATCTTCAAAATTATATCCATTCCAAGGCATAAAGGCCACTCTCATGTTTTGTCCTAATGCAAGTTCTCCTAAATCAGTGGATGGACCATCTGCTAAAACATCACCTTTTTTGATTTTTTCACCTAGATTGACACATGGTTGTTGGTTAATACAAGTATTTTGATTAGACCGAGTATATTTGGTTAAATTATAAATATCTATTCCAGCTTCTTCTGAATGCATTTCTGTTTCATCAACTTTAATAACTATACGAGAAGCATCTACATATTGAATAAAACCGCTTCTTTTAGCAACAACTGTTACGCCTGAATCTACTGCTACTGCTCTTTCCATGCCTGTTCCAACTAACGGTTTATCTGTTTTCAAAGTAGGGACTGCTTGACGTTGCATATTTGCACCCATTAATGCTCTATTGGCATCATCATGTTCTAGAAAAGGTATTAAAGATGCACCCACAGATACAATTTGCTGAGTAGAAACATCCATATAATTCACTTGATTGCGGTTAAATAAACTAGATTCGCCTTTATGTCGACAAGTTACTAAATCATCAGTAAAAAATCCATTTTTATCAATATTAGTATTAGCTTGAGCAATAATATAATTACCTTCTTCTATAGCAGATAAGTAATTAATTTCTTTAGTGATGAATCCGTCTCGTACTTTTCTATAAGGTGTTTCTAAAAATCCGTATGAATTAGTTTGAGAATATACAGATAAAGAATTGATTAATCCGATATTAGGACCTTCTGGTGTTTCTATAGGACATACTCGGCCATAGTGAGTAGGATGAACATCTCGAACTTCAAATCCCGCTCTTTCTCTAGTTAAACCACCTAATCCTAAAGCTGAAATTCTTCTTTTATGTGTAATTTCTGATAAAGGATTATTTTGATCCATAAATTGTGATAATTGACTAGAACCAAAAAATTCTTTCACAGCAGCTGATATAGGTTTTGCATTTATCATATCTTGTGGCATTAGAGTTTCTAAATCACCAATTGACAATCTTTCTTTAACTGCTCTTTCAACTCTAACTAGACCAATTCTAAATTGATTTTCTGCCATTTCTCCAACTGATCTAATACGTCTATTTCCTAAATGATCAATATCATCAACTTCTCCTTTTCCATTACGGATATCAATTATTTTTTTAATAACATCAATAATATCTTCTTTATTTAGAGTACTTGATCCTTCAATTTCTTTACGTAAAAGAGATCTGTTAAATTTCATTCTACCGACAGAAGATAAATCATATCGATCTTCACAAAAAAATAAATTTTCAAATAGATTTTCTGTTGCTTCTTTCGTAGGTGGTTCTCCAGGTCTCATCACTCGGTAGATTTCTATTAAAGCACTCATACGATCATGAGCAGAGTCTATCCGTAATGTTTCTGATATATACGGACCATGATCTAAATCATTAGTAAATAATGTTTCAATACAATTAAAACCTGATTTTATAAGTTTTTCGAGCCCTTCTAAAGATAGTTCAGTATTAGCAAAAACAATTATTTCACCTGTTTTTTTATCTAAATAATTTTTAGATATAATTCTTCCTAAAATGTATTCTACTGGAACAGTAATCGATTTGATTTTATAATTTTTTAATTCTTGAATATGTCTAGCGGTAATACGACGACCTTTTTCTACATATATTTTTCCATCTTTTTGAATATTAAATGATGCAGTTTCACCACGTAGTCTTTCAGGAACTAATTCTAACTGAATAGTATTTTTATCTATGTAAAAGATATTTTTTTCAAAAAATATATTTAATATTTCTTCTGTATTATAGTTTAGCGCTCTTAAAATAATACTTACTGGTAATTTACGACGTCTATCAATTCTTACAAATAGATTATCTTTAGGATCAAATTCAAAATCTAACCAAGATCCTCGATAAGGAATAATACGAGCATTATAGAGAACTTTTCCTGAAGAATGTGTTTTACCTTTATCACTATCAAAAAAGACTCCAGGACTACGATGTAGCTGAGAAACTACTACTCTTTCTGTCCCATTTATGATAAATGTACCATTGTTTGTCATTAATGGTATTTCACCCATATAAACTTCTTGTTCTTTAATATCTTTAACAGTAGCTTCTAATATATCTCGTTCATAAATTACCAGACGTAATCTGACTCTTAATGGTGCTGAATAAGTTGCTCCTCTTATTTGGCATTCTTTTACATCAAAAATTGCTTCTCCTAAACGATAACTAACATATTGAAGTTCAGAATTTCCATTATAACTTTGAATAGGAAAAACAGAACGAAAAGCTGCTTCTAATCCTTGTTGACCATCTAAATCTGGTTCAATAAATTTTTTAAAAGAATTCAGTTGAATTGAAAGAAGATATGGTATATCTAAAACTTGAGGGCGTTTACCAAAATCTTTACGAATACGTTTTTTTTCGGTGTAAGAGTAAACCATAGGGTTCCTAAGCTCGCTGATAGATAAGTTAAAAAAATTTATTTTTTTATCTGAAGGGAGAGACAGTTTTAATGTTTTTTAGAGAATTTTGATTGTTTTTTACAATTACTTTTATTAACCTATGATAAAAGATTTTTGGAGAAAAAATTGAATGTTATCTTAATCAAAAAGGCTGGTGAGTTAAAATCACCAGCCGCGCATGAAACTGAATTAAATTATAAAATATAATATTTTTTATTTAATTTCGATTTCTGCACCAACATCTTCTAATGTTTTTTTAAGTGATTCTGCATCTTCTTTACTAATATTTTCTTTTAAAACTGTGGGAGCTGATTCGACTAAGTCTTTAGCTTCTTTTAGTCCTAAACCAGTTGCACTGCGTACAGTTTTAATTACTGATACTTTATTTGGTCCAATAACTTTTAAAAAAATATCAAATTCTGTTTTTTCTTCCTGTACATCTTTCTCATGATTATTGTTAGAATTCATTGACATGCTAGCAGAAACACCAAATTTTTCTTCCATTGCGGTAATTAGTTCTACAACGTTCATAACTGACATCTCTGATACAGCTTCTAAGATTTGTTCTTTAGTAATAGACATAATAATTCCTAATCAGAATTAGAATTATTTTAGATGTTATTAAAACATCAAAAATAATAACCTTTAAGAGGTTTCTTTTTTCTTTTTTATAGCAGATAATGTATAAATAA
>JAEFBK010000170.1:0-22562 GCA_019202795.1 Arabidopsis thaliana x Arabidopsis arenosa
AAATTGACTAGATCTCGTGTGTATGATTGGGTATAAGACTAGAACCGCAAACCGGATTCCAAAAGCTAAAGTACTGTTTTTCCGTTTAGAAGCTCCACAAAACCGAAGAACTCATAGGACTTCGGCCACACCCACATAGATTTGAGAAGCAATAAGAGCTTGGTTAGTGTTTTTGGAGTCAATATGACTAGATCTCGTGTTTATGATTGGGTATAAGAACTAGAACCCCACCGGATCCCAAAAGCTAAAGTACGTTTTTTTTTCTTTTTCCGTTTAGAAAGCTCCAAAACCGAAGACTCATAGGACTTTCGGCCACACCCACAATAGATTTGAGAAGCAATAAGAAGCTTGGTTAGTATTTTTGGAGTCAAATATGACTAGATCTCGTGTTTATGATTGGGTATAAGAACTAGAACCCAACCGTATCCCAAAAGCTAAAGTACTGTTTTTTCCGTTTAGAAGCTCCAAAACCGAAGACTCATAGGACTTCGGCCACACCCACATAGATTTGAGAAGCAATAAGAAGCTTGGTTAGTGTTTTTGGAGTCAAATATGACTAGATCTCGTGTTTATGATTGGGTATAAGAACTAGAACCGCAACCGGATCCCAAAAGCTAAAGTAGTGTTTTTCCGTTTAGAAGCTCCAAAACCGAAAACTCATAGGACTTCGGCCACACCCACAAAGATTTGAGAAGCAATAAGAAGCTTGGTTAGTGTTTTGGAGTCAAATATGACTAGATCTCGTGTTTATGATTGGGTATAAGAACTAGAACCGCAACCGGATCCCAAAAGCTAAAGTACTGTTTTTCCGTTTAGAAGCTCCAAAACCGAAACTCATAGGACTTCGGCCACACCCACAAAGATTTGAGAAGCAATAAGAAGCTTGGTTAGTGTTTTTGGAGTCAAATATGACTAGATCTCGTGTTTATGATTGGGTATAAGAACTAGAACCGCAACCGGATCCCAAAAGCTAAAGTAGTGTTTTTCCGTTTAGAAGCTCCAAAACCGAAAACTCATAGGACTTCGGCCACACCCACAAAGATTTGAGAAGCAATAAGAAGCTTTGGTTAGTGTTTTTGGAGTCAAATATGACTAGATCTCGTGTTTATGATTGGGTATAAGAACTAGAACCGCAACCGGATCCCAAAAGCTAAAGTAGTGTTTTTCCGTTTAGAAGCTCCAAAACAGAAAACTCATAGGACTTCGGCCACACCCACAAAGATTTGAGAAGCAATAAGAAGCTTGGTTAGTGTTTTTGGAGTCAAATATGACTAGATCTCGTGTTTATGATTGGGTATAAGAACTAGAACCGCAACCGGATCCCAAAAGCTAAAGTAGTGTTTTTTCCGTTTAGAAGCTCCAAAACCGAAAACTCATAGGACTTCGGCCACACCCACAAAGATTTGAGAAGCAATAAGAAGCTTGGTTAGTGTTTTTGGAGTCAAATATGACTAGATCTCGTGTTTATGATTGGGTATAAGAACTAGAACCGCAACCGGATCCCAAAAGCTAAAGTAGTGTTTTTTCCGTTTAGAAGCTCCAAAACCGAAAACTCATAGGACTTCGGCCACACCCACAAAGATTTGAGAAGCAATAAGAAGCTTGGTTAGTGTTTTTGGAGTCAAATATGACTAGATCTCGTGTTTATGATTGGGTATAAGAACTAGAACCGCAACCGGATCCCAAAAGCTAAAGTAGTGTTTTTCCGTTTAGAAGCTCCAAAACCGAAAACTCATAGGACTTCGGCCACACCCACAAAGATTTGAGAAGCAATAAGAAGCTTGGTTAGTGTTTTTGGAGTCAAATATGACTAGATCTCGTGTTTATGATTGGGTATAAGAACTAGAACCGCAACCGGATCCCAAAAGCTAAAGTAGTGTTTTTCCGTTTAGAAGCTCCAAAACCGAAAACTCATAGGACTTCGGCCACACCCACAAAGATTTGAGAAGCAATAAGAAGCTTGGTTAGTGTTTTTGGAGTCAAATATGACTAGATCTCGTGTTTATGATTGGGTATAAGAACTAGAACCGCAACCGGATCCCAAAAGCTAAAGTAGTGTTTTTCCGTTTAGAAGCTCCAAAACCGAAAACTCATAGGACTTCGGCCACACCCACAAAGATTTGAGAAGCAATAAGAAGCTTGGTTAGTGTTTTTGGAGTCAAATATGACTAGATCTCGTGTTTATGATTGGGTATAAGAACTAGAACCGCAACCGGATCCCAAAAGCTAAAGTAGTGTTTTTCCGTTTAGAAGCTCCAAAACCGAAACTCATAGGACTTCGGCCACACCCACAAAGATTTGAGAAGCAATAAGAAGCTTGGTTAGTGTTTTTGGAGTCAAATATGACTAGATCTCGTGTTTATGATTGGGTATAAGAACTAGAACCGCAACCGGATCCCAAAAGCTAAAGTAGTGTTTTTCCGTTTAGAAGCTCCAAAACCGAAAACTCATAGGACTTCGGCCACACCCACAAAGATTTGAGAAGCAATAAGAAGCTTGGTTAGTGTTTTTGGAGTCAAATATGACTAGATCTCGTGTTTATGATTGGGTATAAGAACTAGAACCGCAACCGGATCCCAAAAGCTAAAGTAGTGTTTTTCCGTTTAGAAGCTCCAAAACCGAAAACTCATAGGACTTCGGCCACACCCACAAAGATTTGAGAAGCAATAAGAAGCTTGGTTAGTGTTTTTGGAGTCAAATATGACTAGATCTCGTGTTTATGATTGGGTATAAGAACTAGAACCGCAACCGGATCCCAAAAGCTAAAGTAGTGTTTTTCCGTTTAGAAGCTCCAAAACCGAAAACTCATAGGACTTCGGCCACACCCACAAAGATTTGAGAAGCAATAAGAAGCTTGGTTAGTGTTTTTGGAGTCAAATATGACTAGATCTCGTGTTTATGATTGGGTATAAGAACTAGAACCGCAACCGGATCCCAAAAGCTAAAGTAGTGTTTTTCCGTTTAGAAGCTCCAAAACCGAAAACTCATAGGACTTCGGCCACACCCACAAAGATTTGAGAAGCAATAAGAAGCTTGGTTAGTGTTTTTGGAGTCAAATATGACTAGATCTCGTGTTTATGATTGGGTATAAGAACTAGAACCGCAACCGGATCCCAAAAGCTAAAGTAGTGTTTTTCCGTTTAGAAGCTCCAAAACCGAAAACTCATAGGACTTCGGCCACACCCACAAAGATTTGAGAAGCAATAAGAAGCTTGGTTAGTGTTTTTGGAGTCAAATATGACTAGATCTCGTGTTTATGATTGGGTATAAGAACTAGAACCGCAACCGGATCCCAAAAGCTAAAGTAGTGTTTTTCCGTTTAGAAGCTCCAAAACCGAAAACTCATAGGACTTCGGCCACACCCACAAAGATTTGAGAAGCAATAAGAAGCTTGGTTAGTGTTTTTGGAGTCAAATATGACTAGATCTCGTGTTTATGATTGGGTATAAGAACTAGAACCGCAACCGGATCCCAAAAGCTAAAGTAGTGTTTTTCCGTTTAGAAGCTCCAAAACCGAAAACTCATAGGACTTCGGCCACACCCACAAAGATTTGAGAAGCAATAAGAAGCTTGGTTAGTGTTTTTGGAGTCAAATATGACTAGATCTCGTGTTTATGATTGGGTATAAGAACTAGAACCGCAACCGGATCCCAAAAGCTAAAGTAGTGTTTTTCCGTTTAGAAGCTCCAAAACCGAAAACTCATAGGACTTCGGCCACACCCACAAAGATTTGAGAAGCAATAAGAAGCTTGGTTAGTGTTTTTGGAGTCAAATATGACTAGATCTCGTGTTTATGATTGGGTATAAGAACTAGAACCGCAACCGGATCCCAAAAGCTAAAGTAGTGTTTTTCCGTTTAGAAGCTCCAAAACCGAAAACTCATAGGACTTCGGCCACACCCACAAAGATTTGAGAAGCAATAAGAAGCTTGGTTAGTGTTTTTGGAGTCAAATATGACTAGATCTCGTGTTTATGATTGGGTATAAGAACTAGAACCGCAACCGGATCCCAAAAGCTAAAGTAGTGTTTTTCCGTTTAGAAGCTCCAAAACCGAAAACTCATAGGACTTCGGCCACACCCACAAAGATTTGAGAAGCAATAAGAAGCTTGGTTAGTGTTTTTGGAGTCAAATATGACTAGATCTCGTGTTTATGATTGGGTATAAGAACTAGAACCGCAACCGGATCCCAAAAGCTAAAGTAGTGTTTTTCCGTTTAGAAGCTCCAAAACCGAAAACTCATAGGACTTCGGCCACACCCACAAAGATTTGAGAAGCAATAAGAAGCTTGGTTAGTGTTTTTGGAGTCAAATATGACTAGATCTCGTGTTTATGATTGGGTATAAGAACTAGAACCGCAACCGGATCCCAAAAGCTAAAGTAGTGTTTTTTCCGTTTAGAAGCTCCAAAACCGAAAACTCATAGGACTTCGGCCACACCCACAAAGATTTGAGAAGCAATAAGAAGCTTGGTTAGTGTTTTTGGAGTCAAATATGACTAGATCTCGTGTTTATGATTGGGTATAAGAACTAGAACCGCAACCGGATCCCAAAAGCTAAAGTAGTGTTTTTCCGTTTAGAAGCTCCAAAACAGAAAACTCATAGGACTTCGGCCACACCCACAAAGATTTGAGAAGCAATAAGAAGCTTGGTTAGTGTTTTTGGAGTCAAATATGACTAGATCTCGTGTTTATGATTGGGTATAAGAACTAGAACCGCAACCGGATCCCAAAAGCTAAAGTAGTGTTTTTCCGTTTAGAAGCTCCAAAACCGAAAACTCATAGGACTTCGGCCACACCCACAAAGATTTGAGAAGCAATAAGAAGCTTGGTTAGTGTTTTTGGAGTCAAATATGACTAGATCTCGTGTTTATGATTGGGTATAAGAACTAGAACCGCAACCGGATCCCAAAAGCTAAAGTAGTGTTTTTCCGTTTAGAAGCTCCAAAACCGAAAACTCATAGGACTTCGGCCACACCCACAAAGATTTGAGAAGCAATAAGAAGCTTGGTTAGTGTTTTTGGAGTCAAATATGACTAGATCTCGTGTTTATGATTGGGTATAAGAACTAGAACCGCAACCGGATCCCAAAAGCTAAAGTAGTGTTTTTCCGTTTAGAAGCTCCAAAACCGAAAACTCATAGGACTTCGGCCACACCCACAAAGATTTGAGAAGCAATAAGAAGCTTGGTTAGTGTTTTTGGAGTCAAATATGACTAGATCTCGTGTTTATGATTGGGTATAAGAACTAGAACCGCAACCGGATCCCAAAAGCTAAAGTAGTGTTTTTCCGTTTAGAAGCTCCAAAACCGAAAACTCATAGGACTTCGGCCACACCCACAAAGATTTGAGAAGCAATAAGAAGCTTGGTTAGTGTTTTTGGAGTCAAATATGACTAGATCTCGTGTTTATGATTGGGTATAAGAACTAGAACCGCAACCGGATCCCAAAAGCTAAAGTAGTGTTTTTCCGTTTAGAAGCTCCAAAACCGAAAACTCATAGGACTTCGGCCACACCCACAAAGATTTGAGAAGCAATAAGAAGCTTGGTTAGTGTTTTTGGAGTCAAATATGACTAGATCTCGTGTTTATGATTGGGTATAAGAACTAGAACCGCAACCGGATCCCAAAAGCTAAAGTAGTGTTTTTCCGTTTAGAAGCTCCAAAACCGAAAACTCATAGGACTTCGGCCACACCCACAAAGATTTGAGAAGCAATAAGAAGCTTGGTTAGTGTTTTTGGAGTCAAATATGACTAGATCTCGTGTTTATGATTGGGTATAAGAACTAGAACCGCAACCGGATCCCAAAAGCTAAAGTAGTGTTTTTCCGTTTAGAAGCTCCAAAACCGAAAACTCATAGGACTTCGGCCACACCCACAAAGATTTGAGAAGCAATAAGAAGCTTGGTTAGTGTTTTTGGAGTCAAATATGACTAGATCTCGTGTTTATGATTGGGTATAAGAACTAGAACCGCAACCGGATCCCAAAAGCTAAAGTAGTGTTTTTCCGTTTAGAAGCTCCAAAACCGAAAACTCATAGGACTTCGGCCACACCCACAAAGATTTGAGAAGCAATAAGAAGCTTGGTTAGTGTTTTTGGAGTCAAATATGACTAGATCTCGTGTTTATGATTGGGTATAAGAACTAGAACCGCAACCGGATCCCAAAAGCTAAAGTAGTGTTTTTCCGTTTAGAAGCTCCAAAACCGAAAACTCATAGGACTTCGGCCACACCCACAAAGATTTGAGAAGCAATAAGAAGCTTGGTTAGTGTTTTTGGAGTCAAATATGACTAGATCTCGTGTTTATGATTGGGTATAAGAACTAGAACCGCAACCGGATCCCAAAAGCTAAAGTAGTGTTTTTCCGTTTAGAAGCTCCAAAACCGAAAACTCATAGGACTTCGGCCACACCCACAAAGATTTGAGAAGCAATAAGAAGCTTGGTTAGTGTTTTTGGAGTCAAATATGACTAGATCTCTGTGTTTATGATTGGGTATAAGAACTAGAACCGCAACCGGATCCCAAAAGCTAAAGTAGTGTTTTTCCGTTTAGAAGCTCCAAAACCGAAAACTCATAGGACTTCGGCCACACCCACAAAGATTTGAGAAGCAATAAGAAGCTTGGTTAGTGTTTTTGGAGTCAAATATGACTAGATCTCGTGTTTATGATTGGGTATAAGAACTAGAACCGCAACCGGATCCCAAAAGCTAAAGTAGTGTTTTTCCGTTTAGAAGCTCCAAAACCGAAAACTCATAGGACTTCGGCCACACCCACAAAGATTTGAGAAGCAATAAGAAGCTTGGTTAGTGTTTTTGGAGTCAAATATGACTAGATCTCGTGTTTATGATTGGGTATAAGAACTAGAACCGCAACCGGATCCCAAAAGCTAAAGTAGTGTTTTTCCGTTTAGAAGCTCCAAAACCGAAAACTCATAGGACTTCGGCCACACCCACAAAGATTTGAGAAGCAATAAGAAGCTTGGTTAGTGTTTTTGGAGTCAAATATGACTAGATCTCGTGTTTATGATTGGGTATAAGAACTAGAACCGCAACCGGATCCCAAAAGCTAAAGTAGTGTTTTTCCGTTTAGAAGCTCCAAAACCGAAAACTCATAGGACTTCGGCCACACCCACAAAGATTTGAGAAGCAATAAGAAGCTTGGTTAGTGTTTTTGGAGTCAAATATGACTAGATCTCGTGTTTATGATTGGGTATAAGAACTAGAACCGCAACCGGATCCCAAAAGCTAAAGTAGTGTTTTTCCGTTTAGAAGCTCCAAAACCGAAAACTCATAGGACTTCGGCCACACCCACAAAGATTTGAGAAGCAATAAGAAGCTTGGTTAGTGTTTTTGGAGTCAAATATGACTAGATCTCGTGTTTATGATTGGGTATAAGAACTAGAACCGCAACCGGATCCCAAAAGCTAAAGTAGTGTTTTTCCGTTTAGAAGCTCCAAAACCGAAAACTCATAGGACTTCGGCCACACCCACAAAGATTTGAGAAGCAATAAGAAGCTTGGTTAGTGTTTTTGGAGTCAAATATGACTAGATCTTGTGTTTATGATTGGGTATAAGAACTAGAACCGCAACCGGATCCCAAAAGCTAAAGTAGTGTTTTTCCGTTTAGAAGCTCCAAAACCGAAAACTCATAGGACTTCGTATTGAACCAAATAATCAAGATATGTCATTCGGGTCAAGTGGAATCAAGAAAGGAAGCATTTGGGTCGAGTGAAATGTTTTGAGAAGGAAACTGACCGTACCGCGGGACGATCAGACTAACCCGCGGTACGACCCGCGGTACAGCCTATGCGGTACGAGGAAATGAGGCCATCCGTACGATCGAAGATTTGCATCGGCCCATAAGGATTTCTCTCGGCCTTTTAGTCTTGGTTCAACACCAAGAGTCTTCTAGAAGCATCCGGATCCTTCCCATATAGCCGTTGCTCGTTCAAGGAAGGAAGAGGACAAGAACCACTTTATCACGCGGTTTGCTTTATTACGCGGATTGCTTTGAGTCCTTATGACCGTTGTACATAGCATATTCGTATAGGATATTCCTTTTGTATAGCCTTTAAAAGGTAACCTATGTAATTACCAAATTAAGTAAGAAGAGATACTTTCTCTCTTTCTCATCATCAAATCTCTTTCTCTCTAATCTCTCACACTCTTTTCCGCAACACTTAGTCCCATTCTCGCAACCTAATCTCCACATTCTTACATGGTATCAGAGCCATAAAGCTCCACATACTCTATTCTCCGAAACTCTCTTTGCAAATCTTCTTCTTCTTCTTCAATCTTCATTCTCTTTCCGATTCTTCTCACCATGGAAAACACCAAGATTCGTGCTCCGGTTACCCTCAAAGGAGGAAACTACTTGCTTTGGGCAAGAACCATGAAGACTATCTTGTGTGGTCGTGGATTCTGGCCTCACATCATCAAGAGTGAAGCGCCAAGAGAGACAACCACAAACGAAGAAGGCTTGGAGATCGTTCTTGTTGATGAAGACAAGTGGTTCCAAGAAGACCAAATGGTCTTATCCGTCCTTCAAAACTCGCTTGAAGCATCAATCCTTGAGGGATACTCCTATTGTGAGACTCCCAAGGATCTTTGGGAAACTTTGCAAAATGTGTTTGGAAATCAATCCAACCTAAGCCGGGTTTTCGAAATCAAGAAAGCCATCAATGAGCTGACTCAAGGAGACATGGAGTTTACTCAACATTTTGGGAAGTTTCGGTCTCTTTGGGCAGAGCTTGAGATGTTGAGACCCAACACTCTCGATCCGGCGGTCATCAACGAGAGGCGTGAACAAGACAAGGTCTTTGGCCTACTCTTCACCTTGAACCCGGGGTACAACGACCTTATCAAGCATCTCCTCCGTGCCGACAAGCTTCAAAACCTCGAAGAAGTGTGCTCTCAAATCCAAAAGGAGCAAGGATCTCTCGGGTTATTTGGTAGCAAAGGAGAACTTGTCTCGGGCAACTCAAGCGAGCTCGCATCCGCCAACCGTGGGAACTTCAACACCAACCGCGGGAAGGCTCCATGGTGTGACCATTGCAAGAAGAGTGGACATGCCAAAGAGAAGTGCTGGATCCTTCACCCTCACCTAAGACCGGCAAGAAGGGAGCCAAGAGCTAATCATGCTACCGGAGAGAACCTTGGAGGCCAAGAGCAAGCCGGAACATCAAGTCAAGCATTGGGAGGAAATGGAGCTGCCATGATGGCTTCCTCCGACCTAGTGAGACGTTCTGACCTCGATGCACTCATCAAGGCTCTCAAAGAGTCTTCCGGTAACGCTTATCATGCTCTTAGTTCTTTAAAACCGCTTATTGTTGATTCGGGAGCCTCTCACCATATGATTAGTGACTCTAAGTTGATGAAAAACATTGAACCGGCTTTAGGAAATGTCATAATTGCAAATGGTGATAAGATTCCGGTTAAAGGATTGGGTGATTTAGAATTGTTTAGCAAAAAGTCTAAAGCTTTCTATATGCCTACTTTACATCAAACTTGTTATCCGTTAAGAAAGCTACTACCGACCTTAATTGTTATGCTATCTTTGGTCCTAATGATGTTCATTTTCAGGATATTGAGACTAGTAGAGTGCTTGGTCATGGAGGTACAAAGGATGGTCTTTATGTTCTTGAAGATACAAAGCTTTCAACTCCTCTAGCTTCTCACTTTAGTTCAGTCCTTGTTAATGCGAATAATGCAATTTGGCATGCTAGATTAGGTCATCCTCATTCTCGTGCCTTAGGCCTTTTGTTACCAAGTATTTCTTTTAAGAATGATGAATGTGAGGCTTGTATTCTTGGTAAACATTGCAAATCCGTTTTTCCCAAGTCTAATACTATCTATGAGAATTGTTTTGATTTGGTTCATTCGGATGTTTGGACTTCACCTTGCTTATCTAGAGAAAATCAGAAATATTTTGTCACATTCATTGATGAGAAGTCAAAATATACTTGGTTAACATTGCTTCCTTCTAAGGATAGAGTTCTTGAAGCTTTTACTAATTTCCAAAACTATGTCACTAACCATTACAATGCCAAGATCAAAATCTTTAGGTCCGATAATGGTGGTGAATATACAAGTCATGCCTTCAAGCAACATTTGGCCAAGCACGGGATAATCCATCAAACAAGCTGCCCTTATACACCACAACAAAACGGAGTAGCGGAGAGGAAGAATAGACACCTTATGGAAGTAGCCCGATCCATGATGTTTCACACCAATGTACCTAAACGGTTTTGGAGTGATGCGGTGGTGCTAGCTTGCTACTTGATCAACCGGATACCAACTAAGATCCTACAAGACTCCTCTCCCTTTGAGGTACTTAACAAAAATAAACCGTCTATCAATCACTTACGCGTGTTTGGTTGTGTTTGCTTTGTTCTTATAGGTGAACAAAGGAATAAGCTTGATCCTAAGAGTGTCAAGGGCATGTTTATTGGATACTCAATCACTCAAAAAGGATACAAGTGCTATATACCGGAAACAAAGAAGGTTCTTGTTTCTAGAGATGTGAAGTTTGTTGAGTCTAAAGGTTACTATGAAGACAAGAATTGGGAAGACATTCAAGATCTCACTCATTCACCTTCGGATAGAGCCAACAATCTCCGTATTATCTTGGAAAGACTTGGTGTAAGTAACTCTCAAGGCCACACCAACTCACCAACTCCTAATCCGGAGCCTACTCAACAACAAGAAACATCACAACATGAAGAAGAAGAACATTTACAAGAAGAAGAAAACATTCAAGCAAACATTCAAGAGAACATTCTTGAAGAAGGAGAGATTCCAAGTGATCATGAGGAAGAGACTACCTTATCCGAAGAGGAAAATTTGTCTACATCGGATCATAATGAAGGATCTACATCTCAAGAAGCGCCTATAGCCCTAAGGAGAAGTCAAAGACAGAAGTTCCCTCCATCAAATTGGAAGAACACTCGGGTTTACTACAATAGTCAAGCCGTAGCTCACCCTATTCAAGCCGTGTGTACCATTGCTCACTTCCCCGAAGAACATCAAGTCTTCCTTGGACAAATTGATCAACATTGGATTCCTCAAACCTATGAAGAAGCCATTGAACATCAAGTATGGAGAGATGCTATAGCCGCCGAGAGACAAGCTATGGAACACAACCATACTTGGGAAGAAGGAGAGTTACCTAAGGGCAAGAAAGCGGTGACCTCCAAATGGGTCTTCACTATCAAGTACAAGAGCAATGGGGATATAGAACGCTACAAAGCTAGACTTGTTGCAAGAGGGTTCACTCAAACGTATGGGGAGGACTATAGAGATACGTTTGCTCCGGTTGCAAAGCTCCATACGGTTAGAGTGGTTCTATCTTTAGCTACCAACTTGGAGTGGGAACTTTGGCAAATGGATGTTAAGAACGCCTTTCTTCAAGGAGAACTTGAAGAAGAAGTCTACATGAAGCCACCACCGGGTCTTGAAGATCATAATGCACCCGGGAAGGTCTTTAAACTCAAGAAAGCTATCTATGGTTTGAAGCAATCACCGAGAGCTTGGTACCACAAGCTTAGCACCACCTTGTTGGATAGAGGATTCAAGAAGTCGGAAGCCGACAACACTCTTTTCACTCTACCAAGCAAGGAAGGTATAGTAGTCATTCTCGTTTATGTAGATGATATTATCATCTCCGGGAATGACAAGGTAGGGATTCAAGAAACTAAAGCCTTTCTTAAGAGTGTTTTTGATATAAAAGACCTTGGTGAACTAAAGTACTTCCTTGGGATAGAAGTTTGTAGATCAAAGGAAGGTCTCTTCTTATCTCAAAGGAAGTACACTCTTGATCTTCTTAGTCAAGTAGGTAAACTTGGAGCAAAACCGGCTAAGACTCCCTTGGAAGATGACTACAAGGCCAATCGTAAGGGGGAGCTAGACAACAAGCCTTTCGAAGATGTCACACAATATCGAAGACTTGTAGGTAAGCTCATCTATCTAACCATTACTAGGCCTGACATTTGCTTTGCTGTGAATGTAGTGAGCCAACACATGCAAGCTCCCACACTACATCATTGGAACATGGTGACTCGCATCCTCAAATATCTCAAAGGAGCTCCGGGTCAAGGCATTTGGATGGGATGCAACAAAAACACGGAGCTAGTGGGATATTGTGATGCGGACTATGCTGGAGACACGAAGGATAGAAGGTCAACCACCGGCTATTGCACATTCATTGGTGGCAACCTAGTTACTTGGAGAAGCAAGAAGCAAAAGGTGGTTTCCCTTTCAAGTGCTGAAGCCGAGTACCGGGCCATGAGAAAGCTCACAACTGAACTAATGTGGTTGAAAGCTCTCCTCAAAGACTTCGGAATTGACACACCAAAGCCAATCACCATGCATTGCGACAATCAAGCCGCCATTCACATCGCCTCAAATTCAGTGTTCCATGAGAGAACGAAGCACATTGAAGTAGATTGCCACAAGGTCCGAGAACAAGTTCAACTTGGAGTAATCTTACCTTGCTACACCGAAAGTGAAGAACAATTGGCCGACATCTTCACCAAAGGAGCTAGCACCAAAGTTTGTGAGTACATTCATCACAAACTTGGCCTCGTTGACCTCTCTCGGCCATGATCCTCTTAGCCAAATATCCCATACTCTTTTTCCCTTGAGTGTAGTTTTATCCCATGCGGTTTTCTACACCAAGGTTTTTAATGAGGTGGTTGAATTTGGATCCAAGCTTAACCTAGATACATCTATGGTTAGCTTGAGGGGGAGTATTGAACCAAATAATCAAGATATGTCATTCGGGTCAAGTGGAATCAAGAAAGGAAGCATTTGGGTCGAGTGAAATGTTTTGAGAAGGAAACTGACCGTACCGCGGGACGATCAGACTAACCCGCGGTACGACCCGCGGTACAGCCTATGCGGTACGAGGAAATGAGGCCATCCGTACGATCGAAGATTTGCATCGGCCCATAAGGATTTCTCTCGGCCTTTTAGTCTTGGCTCATCACCAAGAGTCTTCTAGAAGCATCCGGATCCTTCCCATATAGCCGTTGCTCGTTCAAGGAAGGAAGAGGACAAGAACCACTTTATCACGCGGTTTGCTTTATTACGCGGATTGCTTTGAGTCCTTATGACCGTTGTACATAGCATATTCATATAGGATATTCCTTTTGTATAGCCTTTAAAAGGTAACCTATGTAATTACCAAATTAAGTAAGAAGAGATACTCTCTCTCTTTCTCATCATCAAATCTCTTTCTCTCTAATCTCTCACACTCTTTTCCGCAACACTTAGTCCCATTCTCGCAACCTAATCTCCACATTCTTACACCGCAATTGGATCCCAAAAGCTAAAGTAGTGTTTTTTCGTTAAGAAGCTCCAAAACTGAAAACTCATAGGACTTCGGCCACACCCACAAAGATTTGAGAAGCAATAAGAAGCTTGGTTAGTGTTTTTGCAGTCAAATATGACTAGATCTTGTGTTTATGATTGGGTATAAGAACTAGAACACCAACCGGATCCGAAAAGCTAAAGTAGTGTTTTTTCCGTTTAGAAGCTCCAAAACCGAAAACTCATAGGACTTCGGCCACACCCACAAAGATTTGAGAAGCAATAAGAAGCTTGGTTAGTGTTTTTGGAGTCAAATATGACTAGATCTCGTGTTTATGATTGGGTATAAGAACTAGAACCGCAACCGGATCCCAAAAGCTAAAGTAGTGTTTTTCCAGTTTAGAAGCTCCAAAACCGAAAACTCATAGGACTTCGGCCACACCCACAAAGATTTGAGAAGCAATAAGAAGCTTGGTTAGTGTTTTTGGAGTCAAATATGACTAGATCTCGTGTTTATGATTGGGTATAAGAACTAGAACCGCAACCGGATCCCAAAAGCTAAAGTAGTGTTTTTCCGTCTACAAGCTCCAAAACAGAAAACTCATAGGACTTCGGCCACACCCACAAAGATTTGAGAAGCAATAAGAAGCTTGGTTAGTGTTTTTGGAGTCAAATATGACTAGATCTCGTGTTTATGATTGGGTATAAGAACTAGAACCGCAACCGGATCCCAAAAGCTAAAGTAGTGTTTTTCCGTTTAGAAGCTCCAAAACCGAAAACTCATAGGACTTCGGCCACACCCACAAAGATTTGAGAAGCAATAAGAAGCTTGGTTAGTGTTTTTGGAGTCAAATATGACTAGATCTCGTGTTTATGATTGGGTATAAGAACTAGAACCGCAACCGGATCCCAAAAGCTAAAGTAGTGTTTTTCCGTTTAGAAGCTCCAAAACCGAAAACTCATAGGACTTCGGCCACACCCACAAAGATTTGAGAAGCAATAAGAAGCTTGGTTAGTGTTTTTGGAGTCAAATATGACTAGATCTCGTGTTTATGATTGGGTATAAGAACTAGAACCGCAACCGGATCCCAAAAGCTAAAGTAGTGTTTTTCCGTTTAGAAGCTCCAAAACCGAAAACTCATAGGACTTCGGCCACACCCACAAAGATTTGAGAAGCAATAAGAAGCTTGGTTAGTGTTTTTGGAGTCAAATATGACTAGATCTCGTGTTTATGATTGGGTATAAGAACTAGAACCGCAACCGGATCCCAAAAGCTAAAGTAGTGTTTTTCCGTTTAGAAGCTCCAAAACCGAAAACTCATAGGACTTCGGCCACACCCACAAAGATTTGAGAAGCAATAAGAAGCTTGGTTAGTGTTTTTGGAGTCAAATATGACTAGATCTCGTGTTTATGATTGGGTATAAGAACTAGAACCGCAACCGGATCCCAAAAGCTAAAGTAGTGTTTTTCCGTTTAGAAGCTCCAAAACCGAAAACTCATAGGACTTCGGCCACACCCACAAAGATTTGAGAAGCAATAAGAAGCTTGGTTAGTGTTTTTGGAGTCAAATATGACTAGATCTCGTGTTTATGATTGGGTATAAGAACTAGAACCGCAACCGGATCCCAAAAGCTAAAGTAGTGTTTTTCCGTTTAGAAGCTCCAAAACCGAAAACTCATAGGACTTCGGCCACACCCACAAAGATTTGAGAAGCAATAAGAAGCTTGGTTAGTGTTTTTGGAGTCAAATATGACTAGATCTCGTGTTTATGATTGGGTATAAGAACTAGAACCGCAACCGGATCCCAAAAGCTAAAGTAGTGTTTTTCCGTTTAGAAGCTCCAAAACCGAAAACTCATAGGACTTCGGCCACACCCACAAAGATTTGAGAAGCAATAAGAAGCTTGGTTAGTGTTTTTGGAGTCAAATATGACTAGATCTCGTGTTTATGATTGGGTATAAGAACTAGAACCGCAACCGGATCCCAAAAGCTAAAGTAGTGTTTTTCCGTTTAGAAGCTCCAAAACAGAAAACTCATAGGACTTCGGCCACACCCACAAAGATTTGAGAAGCAATAAGAAGCTTGGTTAGTGTTTTTGGAGTCAAATATGACTAGATCTCGTGTTTATGATTGGGTATAAGAACTAGAACCGCAACCGGATCCCAAAAGCTAAAGTAGTGTTTTTCCGTTTAGAAGCTCCAAAACCGAAAACTCATAGGACTTCGGCCACACCCACAAAGATTTGAGAAGCAATAAGAAGCTTGGTTAGTGTTTTTGGAGTCAAATATGACTAGATCTCGTGTTTATGATTGGGTATAAGAACTAGAACCGCAACCGGATCCCAAAAGCTAAAGTAGTGTTTTTCCAGTTTAGAAGCTCCAAAACCGAAAACTCATAGGACTTCGGCCACACCCACAAAGATTTGAGAAGCAATAAGAAGCTTGGTTAGTGTTTTTGGAGTCAAATATGACTAGATCTCGTGTTTATGATTGGGTATAAGAACTAGAACCGCAACCGGATCCCAAAAGCTAAAGTAGTGTTTTTCCGTTTAGAAGCTCCAAAACCGAAAACTCATAGGACTTCGGCCACACCCACAAAGATTTGAGAAGCAATAAGAAGCTTGGTTAGTGTTTTTGGAGTCAAATATGACTAGATCTCGTGTTTATGATTGGGTATAAGAACTAGAACCGCAACCGGATCCCAAAAGCTAAAGTAGTGTTTTTCCGTTTAGAAGCTCCAAAACCGAAAACTCATAGGACTTCGGCCACACCCACAAAGATTTGAGAAGCAATAAGAAGCTTGGTTAGTGTTTTTGGAGTCAAATATGACTAGATCTCGTGTTTATGATTGGGTATAAGAACTAGAACCGCAACCGGATCCCAAAAGCTAAAGTAGTGTTTTTCCGTTTAGAAGCTCCAAAACCGAAAACTCATAGGACTTCGGCCACACCCACAAAGATTTGAGAAGCAATAAGAAGCTTGGTTAGTGTTTTTGGAGTCAAATATGACTAGATCTCGTGTTTATGATTGGGTATAAGAACTAGAACCGCAACCGGATCCCAAAAGCTAAAGTAGTGTTTTTCCGTTTAGAAGCTCCAAAACCGAAAACTCATAGGACTTCGGCCACACCCACAAAGATTTGAGAAGCAATAAGAAGCTTGGTTAGTGTTTTTGGAGTCAAATATGACTAGATCTCGTGTTTATGATTGGGTATAAGAACTAGAACCGCAACCGGATCCCAAAAGCTAAAGTAGTGTTTTTCCGTTTAGAAGCTCCAAAACCGAAAACTCATAGGACTTCGGCCACACCCACAAAGATTTGAGAAGCAATAAGAAGCTTGGTTAGTGTTTTTGGAGTCAAATATGACTAGATCTCGTGTTTATGATTGGGTATAAGAACTAGAACCGCAACCGGATCCCAAAAGCTAAAGTAGTGTTTTTCCGTTTAGAAGCTCCAAAACCGAAAACTCATAGGACTTCGGCCACACCCACAAAGATTTGAGAAGCAATAAGAAGCTTGGTTAGTGTTTTTGGAGTCAAATATGACTAGATCTCGTGTTTATGATTGGGTATAAGAACTAGAACCGCAACCGGATCCCAAAAGCTAAAGTAGTGTTTTTCCGTTTAGAAGCTCCAAAACCGAAAACTCATAGGACTTCGGCCACACCCACAAAGATTTGAGAAGCAATAAGAAGCTTGGTTAGTGTTTTTGGAGTCAAATATGACTAGATCTCGTGTTTATGATTGGGTATAAGAACTAGAACCGCAACCGGATCCCAAAAGCTAAAGTAGTGTTTTTCCGTTTAGAAGCTCCAAAACCGAAAACTCATAGGACTTCGGCCACACCCACAAAGATTTGAGAAGCAATAAGAAGCTTGGTTAGTGTTTTTGGAGTCAAATATGACTAGATCTCGTGTTTATGATTGGGTATAAGAACTAGAACCGCAACCGGATCCCAAAAGCTAAAGTAGTGTTTTTCCGTTTAGAAGCTCCAAAACCGAAAACTCATAGGACTTCGGCCACACCCACAAAGATTTGAGAAGCAATAAGAAGCTTGGTTAGTGTTTTTGGAGTCAAATATGACTAGATCTCGTGTTTATGATTGGGTATAAGAACTAGAACCGCAACCGGATCCCAAAAGCTAAAGTAGTGTTTTTCCGTTTAGAAGCTCCAAAACAGAAAACTCATAGGACTTCGGCCACACCCACAAAGATTTGAGAAGCAATAAGAAGCTTGGTTAGTGTTTTTGGAGTCAAATATGACTAGATCTCGTGTTTATGATTGGGTATAAGAACTAGAACCGCAACCGGATCCCAAAAGCTAAAGTAGTGTTTTTCCGTTTAGAAGCTCCAAAACCGAAAACTCATAGGACTTCGGCCACACCCACAAAGATTTGAGAAGCAATAAGAAGCTTGGTTAGTGTTTTTGGAGTCAAATATGACTAGATCTCGTGTTTATGATTGGGTATAAGAACTAGAACCGCAACCGGATCCCAAAAGCTAAAGTAGTGTTTTTCCGTTTAGAAGCTCCAAAACCGAAAACTCATAGGACTTCGGCCACACCCACAAAGATTTGAGAAGCAATAAGAAGCTTGGTTAGTGTTTTTGGAGTCAAATATGACTAGATCTCGTGTTTATGATTGGGTATAAGAACTAGAACCGCAACCGGATCCCAAAAGCTAAAGTAGTGTTTTTCCAGTTTAGAAGCTCCAAAACCGAAAACTCATAGGACTTCGGCCACACCCACAAAGATTTGAGAAGCAATAAGAAGCTTGGTTAGTGTTTTTGGAGTCAAATATGACTAGATCTCGTGTTTATGATTGGGTATAAGAACTAGAACCGCAACCGGATCCCAAAAGCTAAAGTAGTGTTTTTTCCGTTTAGAAGCTCCAAAACCGAAAACTCATAGGACTTCGGCCACACCCACAAAGATTTGAGAAGCAATAAGAAGCTTGGTTAGTGTTTTTGGAGTCAAATATGACTAGATCTCGTGTTTATGATTGGGTATAAGAACTAGAACCGCAACCGGATCCCAAAAGCTAAAGTAGTGTTTTTCCGTTTAGAAGCTCCAAAACCGAAAACTCATAGGACTTCGGCCACACCCACAAAGATTTGAGAAGCAATAAGAAGCTTGGTTAGTGTTTTTGGAGTCAAATATGACTAGATCTCGTGTTTATGATTGGGTATAAGAACTAGAACCGCAACCGGATCCCAAAAGCTAAAGTAGTGTTTTTCCGTTTAGAAGCTCCAAAACCGAAAACTCATAGGACTTCGGCCACACCCACAAAGATTTGAGAAGCAATAAGAAGCTTGGTTAGTGTTTTTGGAGTCAAATATGACTAGATCTCGTGTTTATGATTGGGTATAAGAACTAGAACCGCAACCGGATCCCAAAAGCTAAAGTAGTGTTTTTCCGTTTAGAAGCTCCAAAACCGAAAACTCATAGGACTTCGGCCACACCCACAAAGATTTGAGAAGCAATAAGAAGCTTGGTTAGTGTTTTTGGAGTCAAATATGACTAGATCTCGTGTTTATGATTGGGTATAAGAACTAGAACCGCAACCGGATCCCAAAAGCTAAAGTAGTGTTTTTCCGTTTAGAAGCTCCAAAACCGAAAACTCATAGGACTTCGGCCACACCCACAAAGATTTGAGAAGCAATAAGAAGCTTGGTTAGTGTTTTTGGAGTCAAATATGACTAGATCTCGTGTTTATGATTGGGTATAAGAACTAGAACCGCAACCGGATCCCAAAAGCTAAAGTAGTGTTTTTCCGTTTAGAAGCTCCAAAACCGAAAACTCATAGGACTTCGGCCACACCCACAAAGATTTGAGAAGCAATAAGAAGCTTGGTTAGTGTTTTTGGAGTCAAATATGACTAGATCTCGTGTTTATGATTGGGTATAAGAACTAGAACCGCAACCGGATCCCAAAAGCTAAAGTAGTGTTTTTCCGTTTAGAAGCTCCAAAACCGAAAACTCATAGGACTTCGGCCACACCCACAAAGATTTGAGAAGCAATAAGAAGCTTGGTTAGTGTTTTTGGAGTCAAATATGACTAGATCTCGTGTTTATGATTGGGTATAAGAACTAGAACCGCAACCGGATCCCAAAAGCTAAAGTAGTGTTTTTCCGTTTAGAAGCTCCAAAACCGAAAACTCATAGGACTTCGGCCACACCCACAAAGATTTGAGAAGCAATAAGAAGCTTGGTTAGTGTTTTTGGAGTCAAATATGACTAGATCTCGTGTTTATGATTGGGTATAAGAACTAGAACCGCAACCGGATCCCAAAAGCTAAAGTAGTGTTTTTCCGTTTAGAAGCTCCAAAACCGAAAACTCATAGGACTTCGGCCACACCCACAAAGATTTGAGAAGCAATAAGAAGCTTGGTTAGTGTTTTTGGAGTCAAATATGACTAGATCTCGTGTTTATGATTGGGTATAAGAACTAGAACCGCAACCGGATCCCAAAAGCTAAAGTAGTGTTTTTCCGTTTAGAAGCTCCAAAACCGAAAACTCATAGGACTTCGGCCACACCCACAAAGATTTGAGAAGCAATAAGAAGCTTGGTTAGTGTTTTTGGAGTCAAATATGACTAGATCTCGTGTTTATGATTGGGTATAAGAACTAGAACCGCAACCGGATCCCAAAAGCTAAAGTAGTGTTTTTCCGTTTAGAAGCTCCAAAACCGAAAACTCATAGGACTTCGGCCACACCCACAAAGATTTGAGAAGCAATAAGAAGCTTGGTTAGTGTTTTTGGAGTCAAATATGACTAGATCTCGTGTTTATGATTGGGTATAAGAACTAGAACCGCAACCGGATCCCAAAAGCTAAAGTAGTGTTTTTCCGTTTAGAAGCTCCAAAACCGAAAACTCATAGGACTTCGGCCACACCCACAAAGATTTGAGAAGCAATAAGAAGCTTGGTTAGTGTTTTTGGAGTCAAATATGACTAGATCTCGTGTTTATGATTGGGTATAAGAACTAGAACCGCAACCGGATCCCAAAAGCTAAAGTAGTGTTTTTCCGTTTAGAAGCTCCAAAACCGAAAACTCATAGGACTTCGGCCACACCCACAAAGATTTGAGAAGCAATAAGAAGCTTGGTTAGTGTTTTTGGAGTCAAATATGACTAGATCTCGTGTTTATGATTGGGTATAAGAACTAGAACCGCAACCGGATCCCAAAAGCTAAAGTAGTGTTTTTCCGTTTAGAAGCTCCAAAACCGAAAACTCATAGGACTTCGGCCACACCCACAAAGATTTGAGAAGCAATAAGAAGCTTGGTTAGTGTTTTTGGAGTCAAATATGACTAGATCTCGTGTTTATGATTGGGTATAAGAACTAGAACCGCAACCGGATCCCAAAAGCTAAAGTAGTGTTTTTCCGTTTAGAAGCTCCAAAACCGAAAACTCATAGGACTTCGGCCACACCCACAAAGATTTGAGAAGCAATAAGAAGCTTGGTTAGTGTTTTTGGAGTCAAATATGACTAGATCTCGTGTTTATGATTGGGTATAAGAACTAGAACCGCAACCGGATCCCAAAAGCTAAAGTAGTGTTTTTCCGTTTAGAAGCTCCAAAACCGAAAACTCATAGGACTTCGGCCACACCCACAAAGATTTGAGAAGCAATAAGAAGCTTGGTTAGTGTTTTTGGAGTCAAATATGACTAGATCTCGTGTTTATGATTGGGTATAAGAACTAGAACCGCAACCGGATCCCAAAAGCTAAAGTAGTGTTTTTCCGTTTAGAAGCTCCAAAACCGAAAACTCATAGGACTTCGGCCACACCCACAAAGATTTGAGAAGCAATAAGAAGCTTGGTTAGTGTTTTTGGAGTCAAATATGACTAGATCTCGTGTTTATGATTGGGTATAAGAACTAGAACCGCAACCGGATCCCAAAAGCTAAAGTAGTGTTTTTCCGTTTAGAAGCTCCAAAACCGAAAACTCATAGGACTTCGGCCACACCCACAAAGATTTGAGAAGCAATAAGAAGCTTGGTTAGTGTTTTTGGAGTCAAATATGACTAGATCTCGTGTTTATGATTGGGTATAAGAACTAGAACCGCAACCGGATCCCAAAAGCTAAAGTAGTGTTTTTCCGTTTAGAAGCTCCAAAACCGAAAACTCATAGGACTTCGGCCACACCCACAAAGATTTGAGAAGCAATAAGAAGCTTGGTTAGTGTTTTTGGAGTCAAATATGACTAGATCTCGTGTTTATGATTGGGTATAAGAACTAGAACCGCAACCGGATCCCAAAAGCTAAAGTAGTGTTTTTCCGTTTAGAAGCTCCAAAACCGAAAACTCATAGGACTTCGGCCACACCCACAAAGATTTGAGAAGCAATAAGAAGCTTGGTTAGTGTTTTTGGAGTCAAATATGACTAGATCTCGTGTTTATGATTGGGTATAAGAACTAGAACCGCAACCGGATCCCAAAAGCTAAAGTAGTGTTTTTCCGTTTAGAAGCTCCAAAACCGAAAACTCATAGGACTTCGGCCACACCCACAAAGATTTGAGAAGCAATAAGAAGCTTGGTTAGTGTTTTTGGAGTCAAATATGACTAGATCTCGTGTTTATGATTGGGTATAAGAACTAGAACCGCAACCGGATCCCAAAAGCTAAAGTAGTGTTTTTCCGTTTAGAAGCTCCAAAACCGAAAACTCATAGGACTTCGGCCACACCCACAAAGATTTGAGAAGCAATAAGAAGCTTGGTTAGTGTTTTTGGAGTCAAATATGACTAGATCTCGTGTTTATGATTGGGTATAAGAACTAGAACCGCAACCGGATCCCAAAAGCTAAAGTAGTGTTTTTCCGTTTAGAAGCTCCAAAACCGAAAACTCATAGGACTTCGGCCACACCCACAAAGATTTGAGAAGCAATAAGAAGCTTGGTTAGTGTTTTTGGAGTCAAATATGACTAGATCTCGTGTTTATGATTGGGTATAAGAACTAGAACCGCAACCGGATCCCAAAAGCTAAAGTAGTGTTTTTCCGTTTAGAAGCTCCAAAACCGAAAACTCATAGGACTTCGGCCACACCCACAAAGATTTGAGAAGCAATAAGAAGCTTGGTTAGTGTTTTTGGAGTCAAATATGACTAGATCTCGTGTTTATGATTGGGTATAAGAACTAGAACCGCAACCGGATCCCAAAAGCTAAAAGTAGTGTTTTTCCGTTTAGAAGCTCCAAAACAGAAAACTCATAGGACTTCGGCCACACCCACAAAGATTTGAGAAGCAATAAGAAGCTTGGTTAGTGTTTT